>JAUCNH010150179.1:0-12505 GCA_032353275.1 Sardinella hualiensis
AGACATAGTCCTCGTCATGGGTCGAGAAGAGGTGCTGCCATTTCACCAGGAGGTGTTGGAGCTGCCGTCGCTGTTCGTCCTCCAAGCTTTCCCCCTGTAGGGACTCACAAGATAGATGTGCTGGCAGATTGGAGATGGTCTCACCGTCAACTTGGCCAACTTGCATAATGCCCACCTCCACAACCCCATCACCTACTTGGTCAAAGCGCAGGTCTCGGCCCTCCCGAACATGCTCCGGGCCCACTGCAGTGACTCGGGCCAGCCCCTGGTGGCGATGAAGGTGAACTGGGTAGGGGTGGACATTCCTTACCCGCCCTGGGATGCGCCCCCTCTGTACTGTAGCAAGGGTCCAGGCTACCTCTACGACGACCTCCGGCCCATGGCTATGTGGTTCGACCAGCACCCAATTATCCCGCCCATAGGTCCGTGCAGGCAGCCTCGCCCAAACAACAGACTCACTGTTGGGGGGTATGGAGATGGCGTAACGACAGGCCACCCGCGCTGTATCCTCCTGGTCCATCTGTGCCCGGTTGGACTGAATCCGGCGGCAGTCTGCAAAGATGTGCTCCCATTCTCGGCTGCCCAGAGCATGGAGGGGTCGTCCTGTCTGGCCCTGCTGGTTGTTAAAAAGTACTTCCCAGCAAGCTAATAAAACATTCATGCCGAGTAAGGCACGATGGGCACCCAAGCATTGGTCCTTGACAACAACGGCCCCCTTTTCTGGCACCCGGACACCCTGGACGTGGAAATCGGCTAAAACATAGCCAACGTACGGGATGTCTAATCCGTTAGCTCCACGCAGGGTGAGCCACGGTGCCTCAGTCCCCGGTAGTTCCTGCACATCAAAAAGTTCGTCACATAAGCTTTTCGAGAGTAAAGTGACTTGAGAACCCGTGTCAACAAGACATTTAACCAAATGACCATTAATATGTACAGAAACTACTGGGCACTGACCAATCATTGCATCTTTAGAGAGAAGTGAGGCGCCAACTTCAGGAGTTCCGACTACTTGCCCCACAGTAGCCGGTGCAGCTAAAAACCCTCCTGTGAAGCGCGGCGTGCTCCGCATTGCCGACTGACGTGTCCAGCTGTGCCACAACGGATGCATATTGGCCTACCTTGCTCATCCCACTGCAATCGGGACCCAGTGGGTCGGTTCGGGCGGCGCTGTGAGTCTCGTCCCCCATCGGAGTAGGCCCTTTCTCGTGGCGCTAGACTCGAGGGGTGGGCCTGGCGGAACTCCTCCAGAAGCTTCTTGGACAGCTCCTCCATTTGTTCTCGTACTTCACTCATGATCTCTGCACGCAACTCACGTTTCCAGTCAGCCTCCGCAGATGGAACAGGGGGTTTTTCAACACCAGAGGCAGCCATGCACACTGGAGTTTCAAGTGGTGCACCATGGTCTTCCTCAAGTTCTATGGCTTCCTTGCGAATCTGTTCAAAAGTCAGGTCGGGGTTCTGGCGAAGCTGTAGTCTCAAGTTCTGGCGGACAGGGCCTTCCCGTAGCCCCAGAACGAATTGGTCACGCACCAGGGTCCCTTCCCCATCCAGGCCATGGTCTCTGCGTCGGTACAGGCGGGCGGCAAGCTCACGCACCTGCAATGCGAAGGACCGCAGGCTCTGCTTGGGTCCTTGTTTACAATTGAAGAACTGTGCCCGCAACATGGGCACTGGGGTGTTATCTCCATACAGCTCTGAAAGATACTCGAAAACAGCCCGAACAGAATTGCGTCTAGCTTCCGGTGCTGCTTGGACTTCCCTCTTGGCTTCGCCGTCTAGAGACCCCAACACAAACCTCAGTTGTTGTGCCTCACTCAGGCCTTGCAGGCCGGCTAAGTATTCAACTTGTGCCTTCCATTCTCGAAAGCTCACATCTGATCCGGGTCCTCCAACCCTTTGAGCCCAGGGGGTTCCCATGAACACTGGCATCACTTGGGGACGTGCTTCTGAGGCTTCAGCTTCGGACATTGTTGGGGGGTGTCAAGTTGCTCAACTCAGGGAAAAAAATCCTGCCGACTACGCCAAATGTCACCGGCAGGGGGCGCTACTCGCCGCCCTGCGTTACCTTCTCCCCTGAGGAGCAAGCCGCTTCCCACCCAACAAATATCAAGACAAGGAATTGATGATAAAAAAATAGAGTAACTTTATTAATAAAAAAAAGGGGCAGGGGAAGGGATTGGAAGTCCGATCGGCCTCAGGCCGAATAGAGTGGGGGGGAGAAGAGGCAAGGAATCGGATCGGCCTTGTCGGGACAACCCGTGCAGGGGGTAGCACCAGGAAAGTGGAGTGGCGCAGGCCAGTGGGTTAGTACAGACCTCCAGGCAGGAGGCAGCAGGCTGGGCAGGTGGCAGCAGGCTGGGCAGCTGGCGTAGAGGAAAGGCGTACAGGTCTCCGCTATAGGCAGCGGCAGCAGGCTGGGCGGCTGGCGTAGAGGAAAGGCGTACAGGTCTCTGCTATAGGCGGCGGCAGCAGGCTGGGCGGCTGGCGTAGAGGAAAGGCGTACAGGTCTCTGCTGTAGGCGGCGGCAGCAGGCTGGGCGGCTGGCGTAGAGGAAAGGCGTACAGGTCTCCGCTGTAGGCGGGCGGCAGCAGGCTGGGCGGCTGGTGTAGAGGAAAGACGTACAGGTCTCCGCTGTAGGCGGCGGCAGCAGGCTGGACGGCTGGCGTAGAGGAAAGGCGTACAGGTCTCCGCTATAGGTGGCGGCAGCAGGCTGGGCGGCTGGCGTAGAGGGAAGGCGTACAGGGCTCAACTACACCTGGGGGCCAAGGTTACACCCGTAACCGTGCGTCAATGCATGGGGTCTGCGCACCAGGCTGAACACAAATCACACACAGTTGGAGAAAGCGCATGCTTTCCTTAAACTACCCGAATGTACTAACAAGGCACAGCAACAGTGATATTTCAATGCAACACTACACTCTCAAGTGCTACCCGGCATCAGGGCACACAGGTTAGGACTCACGATGACCGGTCCAAGCTATCGAGCCTCCAAGTGGACTCCGCAACGCAGCAGCCGGGGACTGGCACACGACAGCTGTATAGTTTGGGCTGGGGTAGTCTACAGACACGTCCGGTAGTCACGGTAGTCACGTCCAGGGCTAGAGTGAGACACACAGGGCTAACGTGGCACGCTCAGACACATCACACATTCAGGGAGCGACCATGAACACAGCAAATAGGGTGTGGAATAATGTTCACTGTACCCATAAGGCACTACAACACACACAGAACAGCCCGGTTAGTAACTCACGATGCCCGCGACAATGGCCGTCATCTGACACAGTAGTGTGGCTTCCCCCCGCCCGGTCGAGGCATCAGTCAAGGTGCAGCACAGCCAGGTAGATGGGTCTTCGGTCACACACACACACGCTGCAGAGTCACTCGGTCACAGATCAGAAGGAGCAGCACAAGATAGCAAGCACGACATTCACATTGCACAAACTTCCCACCATCAATGTCTTTATTTACTTCCCCAGCACATTTGCATCGCACGAACTTACTGGTCTTCAGTATCTTTGTTTACTCATCCAGCACAGCATACGCATCACACGAACCGCCCAGTTCTCAATATCTTTGTTTACTTATCCAACACAACGCACTTAGCTTCATGGAGGTCTCTGGTCGTCTTTGCCAGCCCGCCGTTCTTCTCTCCGTGCCCGTCTCCCGTTCGCTGGTTTCTGCGGTCGCTATAAAGCAGTCCAATAAGCACGGTTACCAATCGCAAACGTGATAGAATCATTGTATTCAGCTGTTAGTCGTTACGCTGCTAGCGTGTCGTGCCGGTTTGTTTACAACCTAACGAGGAAGTTGCGTTGCTTAATTCGCTCCTTCCTGCTACTGTCACCCCAACTTTGGTTCCTCCCCTACCAAACCTAGTCACCCTGTGACACTCTCCCCCACCATTGGGTACTAGTCCTTAGGACCCTCACTCGGAAGCCCAGTTGCCATACCTCTCTGGGGGTTGTCCTTGGTTGGCCCGTTGGGCTTGCAGTGGGGGGTCTTCCTGTTGCCCTTGATTACTGGGGACCACAGCCCATCCCATCCATGGCTGCCTCGGGGCTTCTGGCTCATCTACCGGAGCTGCAGTTGGAGTTGGGTAGTTTGGACAGGGCCGGAGTAGGTTCCGGTGCAGCACTCGCTCTGGCCCGAGTTGTCCTTCCGGACGGATCTTATAGACTGGCGCATTCGGCCCCTGACAGCTCACCACTACATACGGCGTAGCCCCCCAGCGATCACTTAGCTTGCCCTTGCCCTGACGTCGGCTGTCCCGCACTAGTACACGTTCCCCTGGCAACGGGGGCGTCCTGGGCAGTGCGGTCATACAGCCTCTTATTCTTGGCTGCCGCTGTGCCCAGATGTTCAGCTACCCGTTCATAGGCGTCGCAGAGTCTCTGGTGATGCTGGTTCACCCACTCGGTTGTAGTCTGTTCACCGTCTGTCCCCACAACTCCTGAAAGCAGATCAACTGGCAGGCGGACATGCCTCCCGAACATAAGAAAGGCAAGGGCATAACCCGTACTGCTATGGACGCTGTTGTTATAGGCTTGAAGCAGCGAAGGGAGGTATTCTACCCACCTGGTCTGTTGTTGTTCCTCCAGAGTACCGAGCAGGCTTAGTAGCGTCTGGTTGAACCGTTCACACTGCCCGTTACCCTGGGGGTGATATGGGGTGGTGTGTGTCTTACGGCATCCATAAATCTGGCAGAGCTCCTGGATCACCCTGGCCTCAAAGGCTGGTCCCTGGTCAGAATGCAGGATTTCAGGACACCCGAAGGACTGGAAGACAGTGTACCAGAGTACTCTAGCGGTAGTTGCAGCCGTTTGGTCGAGGGTAGGCACAGCCCAGGCGTACTTGGTGAAAAGATCGGTAATCACCAGAATATTCTGGTAACGATCTGCAGGCCGGCTCAGGGACAAGTAATCCATCGCAAGGATGTGTAGAGGGGCTCTCGGCTGCATGGGCACTAGCGGGGCTTTGCCATCGGACTTGGTTTTGAACAGGGTGCAGCGTGGACAGCTGCGGATGTACGCAGCGACAGAATCTTCCATCTTTGGACAGAAGAAGTTCCGCCGGAGCAGCGACAAAGTCCGCTCCTGTCCCTGGTGGCCGAGCTGTGTATGGTAGGCCTCCAGGAGAGGCTGAACATGGTTCTGGGGCACAACCACCTGAAGGACCCGGGCATGTGTCGCAGCATCCAACACCGTTCGGCAAATGACACCCTCCCGTAGGCACAGCCTTGACCAATGGCTCAGCAGTTGTCTCCCCATGGGGGAGAGAGTCCCCCTCGTTTCAGCTGCTGGTAGTACCTGGCGTCCCAGATGTTCCCGGACTATCCGGAGGTCCCCATCTTCCCCTTGTAGCTCCGCCCATCGGGTTGGGTCCCAGCCCCAGCTCGCAGGGGTGGTGACGGCGAGGGCCCCTGGTGCCTCCACGACTCCCACCAACAGGGGCTCCTCGGTTGGCGTGTCTGGGGCGGGTGCCTCCTCACTGTTGACTGGGTACCTGGAAAGCACATCAGCATTAGTATGCTCGCGGCCAGGCCGATATTGAATGTGGTAATCATAATTTGCCAACTGTTGTATCCACCTCTGCTCGACCGCCCCCAACTTAGCCGTTTGCAGATGTACCAGCGGGTTATTATCCGTCACCACCGTTACCTTTGCCCCCCACAGGTAATCTTTGAACTTTTCGCTCATGGCCCACTTCATCGCAAGGAGCTCGAGCTTAAAGGAGCTGTAGTTCGCATCATTCCGCTCCGTTGGATGGAGACTCCTGCTAGCGTAAGCGATGACCTTCTCTACTCCCTCTTGCTTCTGGGCAAGAACAGCCCCGAGGCCTAGGTTGCTAGCATCTGTGTAAAGGATGAAGGGCTGCGAAAAATCCGCATATGCCAGGATTGGGGCTTTGAGGAGCTCAGCTTTTAGCCGTTGGAACGCAGCCTCGCACTCTGGACTCCAGGTCACACTTGGGGAGGCGCGGCCACGGGGGCGGCCAGTACCAGCTAACAAGGCATTAAGAGGCTTGGCAATTTTCGAAAAGTCCTTGATGAACCTTCTATAGTACCCTACAAACCCTAAGAAAGCTCTCACCTCTCGAACGGTTTTGGGTGCTGACCAGCCTTGGACTGCGGTCACCTTCTCGGGATCTGGGGTGATGCCCTTGTAACTTACACAATGGCCCAGGAACTTGACCTCCTTTTGAAGTAGCTGGCACTTTTCTGGTCTCAATTTTAGGCCATACCTCTCCATGGCCCGGAACACTTCTTCCAGGTGCTGGAGGTGCGAGGGGAAGTCTGGGGAATACACGATGACATCATTGAGGTACACAAGGGTGGAGTCCACTAGCTGTCCACTTAAACAGCGCTGCATCAGCCGCTGAAAAGTGGCTGGGGCGTTGCAAAGCCCAAAAGGCATTCGCTCCCACTCGAACAGGCCGAAAGGTGTGGTAAAGGCCGTCTTCTCTCTGTCCTCCTCTGCCACTTGTACCTGCCAGTACCCGCTCGCTAGATCGAGTGTAGAGTACCATGCCGCTCTAGTCAGGCTGGTTAGTGAGTCTTCGATTCTCGGAAGGGGGAATGCATCTTTCTTGGTCTTTCTTGGTTAAGCTTCTGATAATCAACGCAGAACCTCCACGCCCCGGACTTCTTTTGCACCAGAACTATCCCAGCTGCCCACGGACTGCTGCTCTCTCTGATGACACCCCCCTCCAGCATGCCCCGCAGGAGGGTACGAACCTCTTGATAGAGGGTGGGTGGTACTGGGCGATATCTCTCGCGGATGGGAGCTGCATCTCCAGTGGGGATCCGATGTTGGACAACGTTGGTGCAGCCATAGTCCTCGTCATGGGTCGAGAAGAGGTGCTGCCACTTTGCCAGGAGGTGTCGTAGCTGTTGTTGCTGCTCTCCATCCAAGCCGTCCCCCTGCAGAGACTCACAGGATAGATGTGCTGGCAGGTTGGAACTGGTTTCACCATCAACTTGCCCAACTTGCATAATGCCCACCTCTACAACCCCATCACCTACTTGGTCAAAGCGCAGGTCTCGGCCCTCCCGAACATGCTCCGGGCCCACTGCAGTAACTCTGGCCAGCCCCTGGTGGCGATGGAGGTTAACTGGGTAGGGGTGGACATTCCTTACCCTCACTGGGATGCGCCCCCTCTGTACAGTAGCAAGGGTCCGGGCTACCTCCACAGCAGCCTCCAGGTTATGGGTACATGGTTCGACCAGCACCCAATTGTCCCGCCCATAGGTCCTTGCAGGCAGCCTCGCCCAAACCACAGACTCACTGTTGGGGAATATGGAGATGGCATAACGGCAGGCCACCCGTGCTGTATCCTCCTGGTCCATCTGTGCCTGGTTGGCCTGAATCCGGCGGCAGTCTGCAAAGATGTGTTCCCATTCTCGGCTGCCTAGAGCATGGGGATGTCGTCTGGTCTGGCCCTGCTGATTGTTAAAAAGTACTTCCCAGCAGGCTGCTATAACATTCATGCCCAACAAGGCACGATGGGCCCCCAAGCAGTGATCTTTTACAACAACAGCCCCCTTTTCTGGCACCTGGATGCCCTGGACGTGGAAATCAGCTACAACATAGCCAACATACGGGATGTCTAATCCGTTAGCTCCACGAAGGGTGAGCCAAGGTGCCTCAGTCCCCGGTAGTTCCTGTACATCAAAAAGTTCGTCACATAAGCTTTTCGAGAGTAAGGTGACTTGCGAACCAGTGTCAACAAGACAGTTGACCAAATGACCATTAATATGTACAGAAACTACCGGGCACTGACCAATCATTGCATCTTTAGAGAGAGGTGAGGAGCCAACTTCAGGAGGACTACTTGCCCCACAGTAGCCGGTGCAGCTAAAAACCCTCCTGTGAAGCATGGCGTGCTCCGCATTGCCGGCTGACGTGGCCAGCAGTGCCGCAACGGATACATATCGGCCTACCTTGCTCATCCCACTGCAATCGGGACCCTGTCGGTCGGTTCGGGCGGCGCTGTGGGTCCCCCATTGGAGTAAGCCCTCTCTCGTGGTGCTGGACTCAAAGGACGGGCACGGCGGAGTTCCTCCAGGAGCTTCCTGGACAGCTCCTCTATTTGGTCTCGAACTTCATTCATAATCTCTGCACGCAACTCGCGTTTCCAGTCACCCTCTGTAGGTGGAACAGGGGGTCTCGCAGTGCCAGCAGCAGCCATGCACACTGGAGGTTCGGGTGCTGCACCATGGTCTTCCTCGAGTTCTATGGCTTCCTTGCGAATCTGTTCAAAGGTCAGGTTGGGGTTCTGACGAAGCTGCAGTCTCAGGTTCTGGCGGACAGGGCCCTCTCGTAGCCCCAGAACGAATTGGTCACGCACCAGAGTGTCTTCTCCGCCCAGTCCATGGTCTCGGCGTCGATACAGGCGGGTGGCCAGCTCACGTACCTGCAACGCAAAGGACCGTAGGCTCTGTTTGGGCCCTTGTTTGCAATTGAAGAACTGCGACCGCAACATGGACACCGGGGTATTATCTCCATACAGCTCGGACAGATATTCAAAGACAGCCGAAACAGAGCTGCGTTTAGTTTCTGGTGCTGCTTGGACTTCTTGCTTCGCTTCGCCTTCTAGAGACCCCAACACGAACCTCAGTTGTTGTGTCTCACTGAGGCCTTGTAGGCCGGCCAAGTACTCCACTTGTGTCCTCCATTCCCGAAAGCTCACATCTGATCCGGGTCCTCCAAATCTCTGTGCCCAGGGGGTTCCCATGAACACTGGCATTACTTGGGGACGTGGTTCAGAGGCTTCGGCTTCCGACATTGTTGGGAGGTTATGAGTTGCTCAACTCAGGGGAAGATCCTGCCGACTATCGCCAAATGTCACCGGCAGGGGGCGCTACTCGCCGCCCTGCGTTACCTTCTCCCCTGAGGAGCAAGCCGCTTCCCACCCAACAAATATCAAGACAAGGAATTGATGATAAAAAAATAGAGTAACTTTATTAATAAAAAAAAGGGGCAGGGGAAGGGATTGGAAGTCCGATCGGCCTCAGGCCGAATAGAGTGGGGGGGAGAAGAGGCAAGGAATCGGATCGGCCTTGTCGGGACAACCCGTGCAGGGGGTAGCACCAGGAAAGTGGAGTGGCGCAGGCCAGTGGGTTAGTACAGACCTCCAGGCAGGAGGCAGCAGGCTGGGCAGGTGGCAGCAGGCTGGGCAGCTGGCGTAGAGGAAAGGCGTACAGGTCTCCGCTATAGGCAGCGGCAGCAGGCTGGGCGGCTGGCGTAGAGGAAAGGCGTACAGGTCTCTGCTATAGGCGGCGGCAGCAGGCTGGGCGGCTGGCGTAGAGGAAAGGCGTACAGGTCTCTGCTGTAGGCGGCGGCAGCAGGCTGGGCGGCTGGCGTAGAGGAAAGGCGTACAGGTCTCCGCTGTAGGCGGGCGGCAGCAGGCTGGGCGGCTGGTGTAGAGGAAAGACGTACAGGTCTCCGCTGTAGGCGGCGGCAGCAGGCTGGACGGCTGGCGTAGAGGAAAGGCGTACAGGTCTCCGCTATAGGTGGCGGCAGCAGGCTGGGCGGCTGGCGTAGAGGGAAGGCGTACAGGGCTCAACTACACCTGGGGGCCAAGGTTACACCCGTAACCGTGCGTCAATGCATGGGGTCTGCGCACCAGGCTGAACACAAATCACACACAGTTGGAGAAAGCGCATGCTTTCCTTAAACTACCCGAATGTACTAACAAGGCACAGCAACAGTGATATTTCAATGCAACACTACACTCTCAAGTGCTACCCGGCATCAGGGCACACAGGTTAGGACTCACGATGACCGGTCCAAGCTATCGAGCCTCCAAGTGGACTCCGCAACGCAGCAGCCGGGGACTGGCACACGACAGCTGTATAGTTTGGGCTGGGGTAGTCTACAGACACGTCCGGTAGTCACGGTAGTCACGTCCAGGGCTAGAGTGAGACACACAGGGCTAACGTGGCACGCTCAGACACATCACACATTCAGGGAGCGACCATGAACACAGCAAATAGGGTGTGGAATAATGTTCACTGTACCCATAAGGCACTACAACACACACAGAACAGCCCGGTTAGTAACTCACGATGCCCGCGACAATGGCCGTCATCTGACACAGTAGTGTGGCTTCCCCCCGCCCGGTCGAGGCATCAGTCAAGGTGCAGCACAGCCAGGTAGATGGGTCTTCGGTCACACACACACACGCTGCAGAGTCACTCGGTCACAGATCAGAAGGAGCAGCACAAGATAGCAAGCACGACATTCACATTGCACAAACTTCCCACCATCAATGTCTTTATTTACTTCCCCAGCACATTTGCATCGCACGAACTTACTGGTCTTCAGTATCTTTGTTTACTCATCCAGCACAGCATACGCATCACACGAACCGCCCAGTTCTCAATATCTTTGTTTACTTATCCAACACAACGCACTTAGCTTCATGGAGGTCTCTGGTCGTCTTTGCCAGCCCGCCGTTCTTCTCTCCGTGCCCGTCTCCCGTTCGCTGGTTTCTGCGGTCGCTATAAAGCAGTCCAATAAGCACGGTTACCAATCGCAAACGTGATAGAATCATTGTATTCAGCTGTTAGTCGTTACGCTGCTAGCGTGTCGTGCCGGTTTGTTTACAACCTAACGAGGAAGTTGCGTTGCTTAATTCGCTCCTTCCTGCTACTGCCACCCCAACTTTGGTTCATCCCCTACCAAACCTAGTCACCCTGTGACACTCTCCCCCACCATTGGGTACTAGTCCCTAGGACCCTCGCTCGGAAGTCCAGCTGCCATACCTCTCTGGGGGTTGTCCTTGGTTGGCCCGTTGGGATCGTCTGGCTTGCAGTGGGGGGTCTTCTTCCTGTTGTCCTTGATTACTGGGGACCACAGCCCATCCCATCCATGGCTGCCTCGGGGCTTCTGGCTCGTCTACCGGAGCTGCAGTTGGAGTTGGGTAGTTTGGACAGGGCCGGAGTAGGTTCCGATGCAACACCCGTTCGGGGCCAAGCTGCCCTTCCGGACGGATCTTATAGACTGGCGCATTCGGTTCCTGGCAGCTTACCACCACATACGGCATCGTCCCCCAGCGATCGCTTAGCTTGCCCTTGCCCTGCCGTCGGCTGTCCCTCACTAGCACACGTTCTCCTGGCAACAGGGGGGCATCCTGAGCAGTGCGGTCATACAGCCTCTTATTCTTGGCTGCCGCTGTGCCCAGATGTTCGGCTACTCGACCATATGCGTCGCAGAGTCTCTGGTGGTGCTGGTTCACCCACTCGGTCGTACTCTGTCCACCATCGGTCCCCACAGCTCCTGAAAGCAGATCAACTGGCAGGCGAACATGCCTCCCGAACATGAGAAAAGCAGGAGCATAACCCGTAGTGCTATGAACGCTGTTATTATAGGCTTGAAGCAATGAAGGGAGGTGTTCTACCCACCGAGTCTGTTGTCCTTCCTCCAGGGTGCCGAGCAGGCTTAGTAGTGTCTGGTTGAACCGTTCGCACTGCCCGTTACCCTGGGGGTGGTATGGGGTGGTGTGCGTCTTACGGCATCCATAAATCTGGCAGAGCTCCTGGATCACCCTGGCCTCAAAGGCTGGGCCCTGGTCAGAATGCAGGATTTCGGGACACCCGAAGGACTGGAAGACAGTGGACCAGAGTACTCTAGCGGTAGTTGCAGCCGTTTGGTCGAGGGTGGGCACAGCCCAGGCGTACTTGGTGAAAAGATCGGTAATCACCAGAACATTCTGGTAGCGATCAGCAGGCCGGCTCAGGGACAAGTAATCCATGGCAAGAATGTGTAGAGGGGCTCTAGGCAGCATGGGCACTAGCGGGGCTTTACCGTCTGCTTTGGTCTTGAACAGGGTGCAGCGTGGACAGCTGTGGATATACACAGAGACTGAGTCTTCCATCTTCGGCCAGTAAAAGTTCCGCCGGAGTAGCGACAGCGTCCGCTCCTGTCCCTGGTGGCCCAGTTGTGTGTGGTAGGCCTCCAGAAGAGACTGGACATGGTCTTGGGGCACAACCACCTGAGTGACCCGGGCATGTGTTGCCGCATCCAACATGTTTCGGCAAATGACACCCTCCCGTAGGCACAGCCTAGACCACTGGCTCAGCAGTTGCCTCCCCATAGGGGAGAGGGTCCTTCTCATTTCAGCTGCTGGTAGTACCCGGCGCCCAAGGTGTTCCCGGACTATCCGGAGGTCCCCGTCTTCCCTTTGTAGCCCCGCCCATCGGGCTGGGTCCCAGCCCCAGCTAGCGGGGATGGTGATGGCAAGGGCCCCTGGTGCCTCCACGACTCCCACTAGCAGGCGCTCCTCAGTTGGAGTGACTGGAGCGGATGCCTCCTCACCGTTGACTGGGTACCTGGAAAGCACATCAGCATTAGTATGCTCGCGGCCAGGGCGATATTGAATGCGATAGTCATAATTTGCCAACTGTTGTATCCACCTCTGCTCGACCGCCCCCAACTTAGCCGTTTGCAGATGTACCAAAGGATTATTATCCGTCACCACCATTACCTTTGCCCCCCATAGGTAA
>JAUCNH010152265.1:0-12355 GCA_032353275.1 Sardinella hualiensis
AATGTTTCCCATCTTCTGCTAAATGGAACATTACTCAAAGCATTACGAAGACATCTAAGGTTTCATCTTTGCACACACCCATACTGTATATATCTATATATAAATGTAACGCACACAAACAAAACTGAAAGCACTCTGCCTAGTCAGTTCGTGTAACTGGTGAGAAGTTGAAATGTGCACAATAATCATGCACACACGCACATACACACACAAAACTTAAATAACTTTTGTCTGTCTCATCAGTTTGAGCAACTTGTGAGAAGTTCAAATTGACACAATAATCATACGCACACACACAAACAAAGAAACACACTCACACACAAAACTTAAAGCACTTCTGTCTCATCAGTTTGTGTAACTTGTGAGAAGCTGAAATGTACACAGTAAATATGTGCGTGGGCACACACACACACACACACTCACACACAAAACTTAAAGCACTTCTGTCTCATCAGTTTGTGTAACTTGTGAGAAGCTGAAATGTACACTATAAACATGTGACCAATACTGAAAAAGAAATAGCAAATGGTATGCAGTACAGTAGCCCTATGGATTTGCCCAAATATTTCAAACATAGAATTTTAAAAAACAAGGTTTACCAAATGTAGTTGGACAGAAGTCAAAAGACGGACTGTTCTGGTGTGTGTGTGTGTGTGAGTGGATTAGGGTTCAGCAATCAGGGTTCACTCTGACAGTTCACCATCACTGTCGTAATCATCAGAGTCTTTGTTTATGACGAAACTGGCCCCTTGCAAGACTTCTGCGTAGCAGTGCCTTGCATGCTCCATCATGCTGGCGAGTTTCTTCCCCTTTTTCAGAATGATGCTCTGAAGACCCTTCATGGCTTCTTCCTCCAGACCCGAAAGTCCACCTTAAATGGGTATAAAACAAAGATAGAGCCTGCATTAGAAAATCCATTCTAACATCTAACATTACACTGTATAACTATACATACTGCTCCAGGTGCCTGTGGAAAGGGAGCAAGAGAGTTGGTTTAATCAGTCTGTCTGGGTGGACAGAGACTGCCAGTGCTTCCGCTCCTCTTTCCAGTCTTCGGATGGCCATCACCAGATCAAATGCCTTCCTCTTAGTCTTCATGTCTACAGAGTCTGGAAAACATGTACACAATATTATCATTCAAATAACTTCTGAGGTCTGGGGTAAGGAATACTTGGTTTAGTGACACTATGAGCACCATGAAATAGTCAACAGATTTGTGTACACACCACCGTGAGAAAGATGCCATGGCCATACTGTCTCAGTGTCAAGTATAGTGCTGAATTCAAGTTTTGCTGGGTCTGGAACCATGGTGTTGTATGTTTCCACCACAGTCTTCAGAATGGCCTTCTCTTCTCTAATTTTCCGTCGCATGCGGGCCCGACTTTTACAGCCATCGCTGTCTCTGTACAGCCGCAGGGATCTTCGCTTGATGGTTGTCACCAGCACCTCGATCCTACTTGCAATTCACATCATCCAAATGTGACGTTGTTGCTGAAAGTTGGGAGACAAATGAAACGGTTTACATTGATATAATGCTTCTGCTGGTTTTAACAACTGAAATGTAAGACATAAAGACCAATTTTGATGAAATTTAAGACCAATGTGTCTCCCTTTCTAAAAAAAGGAAATGCCACATTTGCAGGATTTGCTCTGGAATTTGTGTATTCTAACAACCTCAGAAGCAGGCAAATGACATTGTGTGTGGTAAATCGTGTGAAGTAAATAATAATCTTGACTTTTGATCCCCTCTAGAATTCAATATAATTAACAAATTAATAATAAAAACTCGGTAGGTGGTAGAGGTGCCGTTCAGAAACCGGAAGGTTGCCTGTTTAAGCCCTGCTTCACCTGACCCCAGCAAAATGTACTTCATCAAGACCCTTAACTCCAAATTTCTCCCAGCAAGGGAGCAAGATGGCTCCTTACATGGCAGCCTACCATCATTGGAGTGTGTGTATGTAAACGGGTCAATGTGAGGCATACTGTCTTTGTTAAAGCCCTGTGAGTGCTCGTAGAAAAGTGCTGCAGTCCATTTACAATTTACTCACCTTCTGCCCACTCCTTCATGTCAGCGACCCAACCCTCAACTTCAACCTGTGTGACAGCAAGTTGGCTTTTCATCATCTCCAGGTCCTGAGCATGGGTTTCCAGTGCTTTACTGGCCTTCAATAACAACATAGAAGAGAGAAAAGAGAAAATGTTAGACATAAAATATAAGGCATCTACAATATAAGATACTGTACCACTACTCACATCTATACCTTCTGATATCGGCCAGCAAGTGAAGTAGGCAGGTTATGGAACTTCTGCTGATTCCATCGCATGGCCATCAGCGTCAGTGTATCTGTACGTCCTGTAAATGACAGAAGTATAATCATCTACTGTGTTGTAGTATGCCACTCACATGCAGTCTTTACTCTTACTTAAAAAAAAGTGGCACAGAAGAGACTTATTGGGCCAGGACAGTGGGTAAGGAGAGTAGGTTGTGAGAGACGAAAACAGAATGTATATGTGTGTATTATTTTCAACCATATGCAGTCAATGAACTCAGCCGTCTTTCCACATATGACATGACTTATTTCATTATGTCCCTGCTGTTCCCATCATTACAGACAAGATGAAATATTTTGTTATTGCATTGTTTCAGTGCTTGCCATCATCTTCTTGTTTGCCAGTTCAATATACTGTAAGTAGTGTAATAGTGTGTGGTTGTCTAACCAGCTTTTGACATATGTTTACTCGTCACTGCAATCCTGGAGAGGAAGGCATTGCACTGCTCGACTTCCTCCCCAAGTGTTGAGCCTGCCCCTTCTTGATAGGCTCCACTCCATTTGACCTAAAATAGAGGACAAACAGAGACAAAACACAATAATAAATATACACATCTTCCAAAATCTCATATGAATGTTGACTTATATGAATACATGACAGACAATAATTTTCCTTACCTCGCATTTGAAGTCATGAGCTTTTGCGTGGAATACTGATAAAAAGGGCCTCATGTTGAGGAGGTCCTGCAGCTCCGGACATTTCTCCACTACCTTTTGGAGATATGGCCAGTATTTGCAGCAAACGTCCATTGCAAGGAACTGTGGAGATTTGTCTGCAAGTTTCCTCTGCAGGTACATAGGGTACGCAAATATCTCTCCCCTGAACATGTTCAGGGCATGCAGAAGGACCCCATGCCTGCAAACAGCGAGCTCAAGGCCCTCTTCATCCACTTTAGATGAGGATTTGCGTGAGGTCTCTCTCGCCGCTGTCCACTGTCCACCGCAAATACCACTTCCAGGGACCTATAACATAAAATAGCTCACATAAATTCTCAAATGTCCACTGTGGTTCTACAACCTGATAGTTATGCCAACTTACATGGTTGGCCATGGAACGAATAGTCTCCACAAAGTGTTCGACATCCTCATCCTTGGCGATGAAAGCATCGCCGAACATTGACTGTTCCTCTGACCTTAACACGACACACATACAGATCATATGAACTATTGTTATTCATAATAAGTTGTTAAAAAGCTATACAAACAAATGCAAACACAGTAATTAAGTACCTTGCTGCATTCTTGAAACGATAAAGCTTCCGATTGCCATCTACGCACACGGCAAGCATGTCAGGAGTGCAAGCTGGGCAATTAAAATGGTCCTCCTTGAGACTTCCGGTGACGTCATGCGCTGAAAAGCAACCTAGAAGTTGAGCTCCGTCTAACTTAATAGTAAATAACCTAACTAAACTTAAAACTCGGCACTACATCACGAATCGACAATGGCAACATCGTCTAGAGGCAGGACAGCGACAAAACCAGAGTCTTCAAAAGAGAAAAACGATAGTTCGAAGCTAAATCAACAGGAGGCTACAGATAATGCTAGCTCAGAAGCTAAAATACTAGCCGAGCTAGAAAAGCTAAGGTCAGAAAATCGTGAGGGGCATAATCAAACGAAAATGTCCCTTAAGAAGTTGGAAACATCAATGGAAGAACTGAAAGGGGAAATGACCAAACTAGAGAAAAGAACCAAAGAGGCGGAAGATCGTATAAGTGCTACTGAAGACGATGGAAGAAGATATGAGAGAGCCATACGTTATCTGCTACGACGAGAGAGAGATCTAACAGCTAGATGTGAAGACTTGCAAAACAGAACAAGGCGCAATAATCTGAGGATCTATCGAGTACCGGAGGGTAGTGAAGGAAAAGATGTTAAGAAGTTTGTCGCGGAGGTGATTCAATCTGTACTTAAACCAATGCCAGACGTGAATATGCAAATAGAAAGAGCACACCGCTCCCTGGCGTCCAAGCCGAAAGACCCCAACGCTACTCCGAGATCTCTGATCGTAAGATTTGTGGATTACTCAAAGACAAAATCCTGCGACAAGCATGGAGCCAAAAATTAATGTACAAAGACGAACAAATATACTTTGACCACGACTACTCTCCAGAATTGCAAAGGAGGAGGGCACAAGTGCGAGAGACCATCAAACAACTAAAAGAGAAGAACGTTAAAGCCAAATGCCTCTATCCGGCGCAACTGAAACTGACAACGGAAAAGGGGGACCAGATCTACCCTACGCTCAAGGAGGCTCTCCATGTCCTGGCTGAGTACAACATACATCCAAAGATCGACGAAAGATCACAGATGGAGGACGAGATGTCTAGCTACAGGTGGAATGTCGTGGGCGAGAGAAGTGGGGAAGGCGCAGCGGGAGGGATTCCCTCCGCGGACACGGCCCGCTATGACTAAGAAGTGATGTCAACGCCGAGACTTTCTTTTTTTTTTTTTTTTCTTCTCCCCCTCTGCATACATCAAACGTTAGGATTATCTCCTCGTTCTATTTTCCTCATTAGACGGAGATCAGCGGATCTGTAAGTACTGTTTATGTGCATACTGAGCAGCAACTGTTCCACAAACTGGACGACAGCAGCCAAGACACTTTGTGCGAAACCCACAGAGGAATTGTCACCATCCTCCGCCCAAGTTACATCGGGATGTGGTTTGCTTAGTTTAGAGGCCATTGTTCTCTTAACTTTGTGTAGGCCTATAGCAAATCATTTGGGTATTTGGAAGTTTAGTGTTCATATTGTTAAATGTTCTGTGTTATGTTTTGTTTGTTATTACCACCTTGAGATTATCACTAGTTGGGTTATTGGTTTAACTATATTAACAAGTATGTCTAAATGTCAAGACTGGGTGTCATAAGAAAACATAAGGATATGCATGAACAGTTTAAACTGTGTCAGTTATAATGTAAAGGGATTAGGGAATCCAGTTAAAAGGAAAAAAATATTGAGCCAACTCAAGAAATTACATTGTTCTATAGCCATGCTCCAAGAAACTCATTTGTCAGAAAAAGAACATTTAAAACTTAAGAGAGAATGGGTGGATCTGGTATTCAGTTCATCTTTTGAAAACGGGAGAAAACGAGGTGTGGCCATTCTATTTAATAAATCAACATACTTCAACCATACAGAAACAGTTAGAGATAAAAATGGTAGATATGTTCTGGTAAAGGGAGATATTAGTGGCACAAAAGTAACACTGCTCAATCTATATGCTCCAAACGAGGACACTGCTGTCTTTTTTAAAGACATAGCAACTTTATTGGCAGACACAATGGAAGGAGTGGTATTAATAGGAGGAGATTTCAATTGCGTGCTTAGACAACATATGGACAGGCTACCTGCGGAAGTGGGCCCAGTATCTAGAAAGTCATCTACATTACATGCTATGATGAGTGAACTTGGTTTGGTTGATGTATGGCGGCGCTTACACCCAAAAGAGAAAGACTTTACTTTTATGTCACAGGTACATGGCAGCTACTCTAGGTTGGACATGCTGCTAATGTCAGGTCCGGATCTTTATAGGGTCACTGAGTGTAATATAGAGCCAATTACCATATCAGACCATGCTCCAGTCACCCTAAAGATAAATATAGGGCCAGTAAAATCATTTAAGTACTGGAGACTTAATGTTTCATTGTTAAGTAATGATTTGATCAAACAAGAAATACACAAGGAATTAACACATTATTTTAAGACAAATGAAGATGACACCATCTCTCCAACAATCCTGTGGGAGGGGTCTAAGGCTGTGATGAGGGGCTGTATTATTGCCATTTCCTCTAGATTGAAAAAGCAAAGGTTAAGTGAGCAGAATGACCTAGAGAAAAAAATCAAACACCTAGAAACAGAACATCAGCAATCTAAGAAAAAAGAAGTATTGGATACATTGAAAGAGACAAGAAAAAAACTGGATGACCTACTAACTTATAAAACAGAGGGAGCTTTGAGATTCATAAATAGGAAATACTATGAAATGGGGAACAAAGCAAGCCGTCTATTGGCCTTTCAACTAAGGAAAACACAAAGTAACAGGACAGTTCATAAAATCAAAAGCCCAGATAGTGATGAAATTCTAACACAACCCACAGACATTGCAGAGGCTTTTGCCACATATTATAGAACATTGTATGAGGAGCAATTAGGTCCACACAAAAAGGATAAGTTGGATTCTTTTTTTAGGTCCATTGAATTGGCAAAACTCACACCAGAAGAGGCTGATGTGGTATCATTACCAATTACAGAGAAAGAAATCAGAGATAATATTTTAAAACTTAAAAATAATAAATCTCCGGGAACCGATGGTTTCTCAGGAGAATATTACAAAACATTCATAGATGATCTGACCCCAATACTGTGTAAAGTTTACAACTATGCACTAGAGAAGGGAGAACCTCCTGGATCATGGTCAGAAGCAATTATAAGTGTCATACATAAAGAAAACAAAGACCCAACACAATGTACATCATATCGTCCAATTAGCCTTCTTTGTGTTGACCTGAAAATTCTTACTTCAATAATAGCAAAAAGAATCCAAAAATTCATACACAAACTAGTAAAACCAGACCAAACTGGTTTTATTAACAATAGACAAGGCACGGACAACATCAGGAGGGCTCTAAATCTGCAATCCATTGCAGCTAAGAGGACCACCCCTTCAATGCTTCTCAGCTTAGATGCGGAGAAAGCATTTGATAGGGTCGATTGGTCTTTCCTACAACAGACTCTTAGATGCATGGGCTTTAATGACACACTTATTGACTGGATATGTCTATTTTATAAAAACCCCAAATCTAGAGTTAGATTGAATGGTCACTGTTCTAAATTCTTTCCACTGGGACGCGGCACCCGCCAGGGAGATTCTTTGTCTCCCTGTTTATTTGCTTTAAGCATAGAACCATTGGCAGAACTAATAAGGTCAAACCCACTCATACTGGGCATTCCTGATGAGGGAATGATTCAACACAAACTAGCTCTATTTGCGGATGACATTTTGCTATTCATAGAACGCCCCATGGATTCTATCCCTGAACTCTTGAATACCCTAAATAAATACAGTGAAGTGTCAGGATATAAGGTTAATACCAACAAATCAGAAGCAATGATGATAAGTGGCCAATGGCCCCAGCAATTAGATGGACTGGTATCCTTTAGGAAATCCAAGCAGGGATTTAGGTATCTAGGGGTCATTCTGACACCAAAACCAGTACAGCTTTACCCCTCTAATTATACAAAGCTAATCAAAGAGATCAATCAAGACATAAGTAGATGGGATGTGCTACCCCTGTCTCTTTTTGGTCGAATAGAGTCAGTAAGAATGAATATTTTACCTAGACTCTTATTCTTGTTTCAATCTTTGCCAATTCATGTTCCACAATCGGCATTAAAGCTTCTTGAAAAACGTATATCAACGTTTATTTGGCAAAATAAGAGACCAAGAATACGCCTAAAAATATTGATGGCTAGTAAAGAAAAAGGGGGCCTGGGTTTACCTAATCTAAAAATGTATTACTGGGCAGCCCAACTTAGAGCAATAGTGGTGTGGATGACCAAAGATGAGGAAACTGGATGGGTATCTATTGAACAGAACTCCTTGACAGGGATATCACTATCTACTCTTCCCTTTCTTAGTCAGCAGACTCAGAGGAAGATAAAAATAAATAATATCTGGGTCAAACACACATTAAAGGTCTGGAACAGTGTACAGAAGCAATTAAAAGGGTCTATGCCCCTGTCAAGGGCATTGCCCATTCTTGGAAACTTTGATTTTCTCCCATCTTTGACAGACTTAGCATATAGAAGATGGGCGGAAAAGGGCCTGGTTAATGTTAACCAGTTGTTTGAAAACAACACACTACGATCATTTTCACAACTCCAAGACAAGTTTGGCTTGCCCCCAAATGACTTGTATAGATATCTACAAATACGACACTACCTCACTAAGCACACGGACTGGGATAGTCTTAAGAGAGATCCAATAGAGGTTGAAAGATATTTTATACATGTTTCCCAACAGTTGATATCAACAAAACATCAAGTATCACACATTTATAAAAGTCTACTGAAAGACACATCAGATAACACCTATCATATTAAGAGTGAATGGGAATTAGAACTCAATACAATGATAGATGATGACACTTGGGAAGATATATGTATAGCGAGTCATAAAGGGATTGGAAGTCAGATGTGGAAAGAGTTTGACTGGAAGGTGAAACTGAGAATTTTTAGAACACCTCTTAAAGTGTCAAGGTTTAAAAACAATGCCACCAATGTTTGCTGGAGGAACTGTGGCATGGTGGGTGATCATACCCACATATTCTGGGACTGTTCAGTGATACAGACATACTGGAAAGACATTAAAGAAGAATTAGACAACATTTTTGGGATTGATATCCCATTGGACCCTTTAATTTTTATACTGGAAAAAGTACCCGAGGATTTGCTTTCTAAGGACCAATGTTACATGTTACATATTTTGCTAATGACTGCCAAAAAAATTATCACTGTTAATTGGATGCAGTCCCGTGCCCCTACAAAAGATCAGTGGATAGAAAAAGTTAAACAAGTTCATATAATGGAAAATATGACTGCTATTCTACAGTTGAGAGTACCACTGTTCATAAGACGATGGACGCCAGTCATTCTAGGCATGAACTTATACTAATACTGTACTAAATACCGTAGACATACTGTGTGAATATGTAACCAATTTCTGTTGAATGTGATGTATTGCAAGGTGATTATTTATTATTTTTCTTTTTATTTTTATTTATTTATTTTTTTTTTTTGTCTAAGAGTTTTGTGTGTGTGTTTGCATTGATTTGTAATGCTTAAATTGCCTGCAAAGTTTTACATGGGCAATAAAGTATAAAAAAAAAAACTGTAGATGACAGATTTTCTTTGCATATATATTTTTATCTGCTGTAGTTTACAAGGTAGAAAAGTCAGAGTAACATCCTCTAAATGTACATAAATATTCACAAAAGCTATACCTGACTGATCCTTGTAGCTGCTTTTGATGAGGGAGGCGATTTGGCTGACTGAATCTTCATTCAGAGGATCTTTGTAGCGTACCTACAACACAAGCAATCTCAACTTCCTGCCAGTCACTGTCAACATTTCATCCAAAAAAAAAAAAATGACCCACCTCATGGACAAATAAATAATTCAATATACATGTACGATAGTGACATGCAGTCATTAAATGCAATACAATTACCTGAAAAAAATGAAACAACCGAAACAACATCAAAAGTAGTTTAACACAGCCAATGTCAGTTGCAGTGTTAGGAAGACATGGGTATGCTGGTGCAACCATAAGCATATGCATTAGTGCAGGCAAACAGGCAAATTCACCATTACCAAACTTTATCCAGTCAGCTGCAGCTGCCTGCAGCCAGCAATGCAATTTTGGTCCAAAGGTCTTTTATATTCCCATCCAACTTTATTTATTTTTGGCATTTTCAAACGGAAATGCAGTCCCAACACAATGCAGGTAATGTTACATGTTGACACAAGTTAGGTAATGTTAAATGTGGCTACTTTTACTGTATGTACCTCGTAGTACAGGTTGGGTCGATTGAAGGGGGCGGTGAGGGTGGTGGTGTCTGGAATGCAGAGGATCTTCTGGCAGTCCTTTATGACACTGCTGGTGGCCGTGGCCGTCAAGCCCAGCAGGGGCGTTTTGGGAAACTGCCTCTTCAGGATGCCCAGAAGCTTGTAGTCTGGCGAGGAAAGGAGTCAGCAAGGACACAGACTGATGAAGTAATATGAAGTAATCATTTTTCTGTATGTCGTTAACACATTTATAAATATTACATTGGACCAAATCCAGAAAAATACCATGAGGCATAAAACCACAACTGTCGAAACATCTGTATAGACCATTTCAGGTTGTAATTCTATAGCTGGATAAAACAATGCTTGAACATTCTATCTTGGTCCCCAACTACTTCCTGTTACATTAACATAACATACTGTATAGAATGTTAAACAGGAAGTCCTGGGGGACCAGCTTTGGAACTAGAACCTGAAATGGTGTATAGTTGGTTTCCAAGACACTGCATGTGGTTAGATCGTTCAATGCCCCTAACAATTATATTTAAATTATATATAAATTATCCAAGAACATTCAGATTCTTAACTGATTTAGTTCATAAAGAAAGCAAAGGGAAATAAATTGCCTAGAAGGGCTGGTCTTGATTTGCAAGTTTCCAATTGAAGAGGGGTATTTTGAGACAAGACTGCAAGGTCTGTCAAACAAATTTAAAGTGACGATTTAACCAATTTGAGTTTTTTCATTTTAACAGCATGTAGAGCTTTGTTCACAACGACAACCTCATAATTTGCATCATTTCAGTCTGTGAGAATAAATAAATTAATACAAAAGTTATGTTTTAGTATTCATTGCTATTGCACTAAAGGCAGATGCTGTAGTCTCACCAGGCCTGAAGTCGTGTCCCCACTGGCTGCAGCAGTGCACCTCATCCACAGCAAAGCGGGCCAGCAGGCCCAGGTTGTAGGCCTTCTCCAGCTTAGCCATCAGCTGCTTGCTCTTGGCAATCTTCTCGGGCGTCACATACAGTAGTTTGAAGGAGCAGTCTTTGTCGGTCATGCCCGCCAACACTGCCCGGGCATGCTCCTATGGAGGTGGAGATAGCGGTTACTGGAGTTAGACCAAAAGTACAATGACAACATACACCTTATTGATTTATCTATCATATCTGAAATGGAATATAACAGACCATTTCAGCAATGTAAACAAAAACCATGCTTGAACTATTATTGAACTTGTTCAATTTTGTTCCCAAACTACATCTGCTACATTAGAATAGAATAGAATAGATTTTTTTTATTGTCCACCATAGTGGAAAATGTTTTTATGTCCTGTAATTGTGCCCGTTTTGTTACCTTTGTGCTCGAGGCATTGAGACAGACGGCGGAGACCCCAATAGATTCCAGATACATGAGCTGATCCTCCATCAGAGACACCAGAGGAGTGATCACCAGTGTAAAACCTGCACACACACACACACACACACACACACACACACACACACACACACACACACACACACACTCCACTGAGTAAAGTCGCTAGATAAACACCATCTGCATTAAAACCTGACCACACACAGGGAGACATGGTCACATGTCACAGTCAATATTACTTACAGATATACAGTATACACAAAAGCATGACAAATATTGCTTAACATTTAAACAACGTTGAACAGATGAACACAGTATTGAATATTGACATGGTTAGCACAGCTGGACACCTTTAGAGCAGACAGCGGGGAGCTGATAGCAGAGGCTTTTCCCTCGGCCCGTTGGCATGACGAGGAACAGGTCCTTCCCAGACATGGTGAGGTTTATGGCCTGGACCTGGAGGGGTCTGAACTTGGCTAGCTTGAACACACTGCCAAGCTTCTCCTGCACTTCCTTAGACCAGGGAAAATCTGCAGACAGAAACAGGAAGTGCAGGTTCAAGAGATTATTCTTATTATACTTATAAAAGGGTAAATCGACAGGATACATATTTGAAAAATCTAACTACAGTTCAGTGCGTGAATAACTATTTTAACCATTAACATACTTTATTTTATTTTTTTAATCACACCCATTTCACTCAATGTTTGACAGTTAATACTGAGTGTTTGTCAATACATTTGAAACAAAAAGTGAGAGGCATTAAAGCCACAAATAATCATACAACATTAGCTATTTGTTGCAATGGAAAGACATCAGTAGGATGATGAGAGCACACCTGTGTTCTTGTAGCTCTGCAGCTCCTGTTTGCTGAGTTGGGGCTTGGAGGACTGGGAGGACCCAGACGGCCCATCGGAGGACTCGCCGCTCTGGAGGGACTTGAGCAGACGCTTCTTCCTCAAGTTCAGCTCGCTCTGTCTGTCCAGCAGAGAGGCGATCTGCTGCTCCACCTCCTCCAGGTCCATCTCGATGGCGGCCAGCTCTGCCTGCACATCATCTGTAGTACAAGCAGCATGCGGTGA
>JAUCNH010152314.1:0-12344 GCA_032353275.1 Sardinella hualiensis
ACACACACACACACACACACACACACACACACACACACACACACACACACACACACACACACACACACACATGCACAAAGAGAAGGGAAGTAGAGTGAGCTCGGCCCAGTCTCAGACTAAACACCAACTGCCTGTGAGTGCTAGCCACAGGATCTACACACAGGACATCCTGTAGGAAGGGGAGAGAGAGGGAGAGGGATGAGAGAGAAAAATAGAGAGACAGATACAGTAAATGTAGGGAGGTATGGAGTGAGCGAGGGAGGAAAAATAGTGAGAGAGAAATAAAAGGCAAACAGAGAGAGTGATGAAAAGAAAGATATTGGAGAGATTGCAGTCTTTGTATAAGAAGCAGCATAGAAACAGAAAACTGAGTGCAGTATGTCTATTCAGTGTGTCTCCATCAGTCTCATGGGCAGATATGAATATGCAATAGACAACAGCAACAAATACATTGTTTTGCAGGACTGTTTTATTGCATTACTTCATACTGTATATCATATAAGTATTCAAGTATGAGTTTAATATAATGGATTATCTTTAATGTGTTATATGTTTGATTCCTATTAAAATAAATAACCTCTAGTATTTGATGTAACATGATATTTAATGTGATTTGAATGTTTGTAGGTGGACTTCCCTACGAAGCCCCCGGGCCTGATGGCCAACCAGAGAGTCAGTATGGTGAGTCCCAGCATACAATATAATGGAGGTGTTATCTGTGATGTTGTTTGTTTGTGTTACCAATACAGGATGTTTACATGTTGTTGTTTATTTTTCTCTCAGGAGCTCCAGAGGGG
Source organism: Sardinella hualiensis (assembly GCA_032353275.1). Taxonomy (NCBI): domain Eukaryota; kingdom Metazoa; phylum Chordata; class Actinopteri; order Clupeiformes; family Clupeidae; genus Sardinella; species Sardinella hualiensis. The sequence goes on from JAUCNH010152314.1 coordinate 798, forward strand.
CCATACTCCCCAGAAACTATCTCCCTTGGTCCAGAGGCCAAGTCAGGGAAATATGGTGAGTTTGTCATTAAGGCGTCCACTCATTCATTTACTCTTTCATTTATCCCTCTATCAGCCCATTCACCCATCCATTCACTTGGAACACTAATAATTCACCCCTTCATTTAGTCACAAATTCATCTTTTCATCTATTTATATGCATTCAGCTATCCATGCACACCAAAAACAAAACTACATAAATAATTCATCCATCCATCCATCCATCCATCCATCCATCCATCCCTCCCTCCCCCTGGTCTGTTCCCCTAGTTCTCCAGTCTGTCTTTCTCTCCTCTCTCAAACTGGTCCCTGTCTTGTGCTGTATCTGATATTTGTTGCCTTGTCGACGTCACCTAGGAAACCCAATGTTGCCATATGAGACTCTCCCCATGGGCCCCATCACTGATGGCAAATCTGTCGAACCTCAAGGTACCACAGTTACACACATACACACGCGCATGCACACACACAAACACACACACACACACACTTCATTTAAGAATCCAGGTAACTAGTTACTCTAGCCTGCTGTACATAGCTGCTTTAAAGGTTAATTTACAATTTAGCTTAACAATGAATTAATGAGTATATATTTTCAAATGATTACATTTTGACGTAATAAGTTGTCTGTTTGCATAATCTGAGCATAATTGTACTCTAATGTTCTCCATGTTCTCCATGTTCTCCACAGCTCCTTATGAAGCCCTTCCTCCGGTTCCTCAGATTGACGGGGTCAAATCCATCGACCAGTTTGGTCAGTTTATGGATCCTGATTATTTATGTGCAGCTTACTGTCATCCCTTTGCTTAACACCTTCATCAGGAATTTGTGTACACACACCCACACATACACACACACAAGCATAAACATAAGCACATGCACACAGAGAGAGAGAGAGAGAGAGAGAGAGAGAGAGAGAGAGAGACAGGCATCTGCCTGATTGACAGGCAGACAGAAACATCCACCTACCTGCTCACCAGTCTGTCTTGTGTGTTTTGTAGGAGAGGGAGAGATTCCACCTCAGCCACAGCCTGACGGTCAAGTTGTACTGGGAGAAGTAGCAGAGAACCCTGGAACAGGTGTGTGTGTGTGTGTGTGTGTGTGTGTGTGTTTGCCTGTGTGTGTGTGTGTTTGTGTCAGAGATAAAGAGATCTGTCTGCCTGTTTGTGGGTGTTTGATTTAATGATTTAATTGACTGTTTCAGGTAAAGAGGACTATGTAACTGGAGCCATCCAGCCAGAAGGTGGGAAGCATACAAGTGTCTGTGTGTGTATGTGTGTGTGTGGGTGTAAATGTGTGTTTGTGTGTGTATACTGTGTGTATGTCTATGAATTGGCTTGTGCGCTGTGTAAAGCACCCCCCCACACACACACTCTTCACTGTTCCCCTGACCACTGACCTGCCACCCTGTCTTCTTCCTCTCTCCATCCTTCCTTTCATTCTTGCTTTCTTATTATCTTGATTTCTTCCTTCTTTTTATTATCCAAATTCTTTCCCCTTCTCTCTCTCTCTCTCTCTCTCTCTCTCTCTCTCTCTGGTGACTTGTCCTCACCTTCCCCTTCTATCCTCTCCATCACTTCACCTCCCCTCCATCTTCTCATCTTCTTGTTCTTTTCTGTGTCTTTGCATCCATCTTTGTTTCATTTCTTTCTTTCTCTCTATCCTTTCTTTTTCCTCCTCTTCTCCTTTATTAGTCGTTGCCTTCTCACCCGCTGCTTCCGCTGGCCCAGCCCCTGCCCAGAGCGAAGCTGCTCCCTCATTGGCTCCTGCACCTGCGTCCGTTGCTGTCTCCGCCTCGCTGCCCGATGACTCCCTGCCCCCCTCGCTTGTGGTGCCCCTGGTCTCAGTGGCGCCCCCTGCTGGTGGTGGTGGTGATGGGGAGGTGCCGGTGACCGGCGGAGCCTCCGCTCCAAGCCAAGCACCACACCAGCCCTCGGTGTACGAGGCTGAGCTGCCGCCCATGCTGCTGCAGCCGGGGGGTTCACACCAGATCCACATCCAGCAGCATCTTAAGTTTCACTTCCACCCCAAGTCATGGAAAGGTAATGCAGAAACAACACAAGGACAGAGGGCGTGAGAGAGAGAGAGAGAGAGAGAGAGAGAGAGAGAGAGAATTGGGGCATGAGTGAATGGTTGGGCGAGCGAGTGAGAGAATGAGTGAGTGGGAGAGAAAGATAGTGAATTAGTGAAGGAATGAGTGGATGAGAGAGAGACCAAATGAGTGTGTGAGTGAGTGGTAGAGAGAGAGAGAGAGAGAGAGAAAGAGAGAGAGAGAGAGAATGAGAAGAGAAAGCGAGTGAGTAAGTGTGTGTGAGAGAGAGAATTGAGAAGAGAGGGCAAGAGGAGGCAAAGACAGAGATGTATCATCATCAGGTCTTTATCAGCAAATGCTCTTTGCTGTCATGTTGCTTGCTCAAACACTATGCAAAGCTTTGCTCACTACATCTATTTGCCATGCTTTGCAACATTTGTTTTCATTCTCCCATTTTTTATAAAATGTGATTTGCTTGAAAGTAAGCTGTCATAGTAGCCTGCATTTTCCTTTGGATAGTGTGGCCATTGGACGTCATTAAAGACGGCTCTAAATGTGGGACCTTTTAGCACTAAAGCCACTGCCTGTGACCGCAAGTTAACTTTAGCAGAGTGGGCATTTAGTGTGTTCATTCAGTCATATTCACTTGCAGTACACTGGAGGTCAGTCTGTGTATTCACAGACCTGTTGAGATGAGAGTCCGCATGGCCGCATGTTTAACTGTTTTATTATGTCTTTAAAGGTGGCAAAGAGACCAAGTATGAGCTGAATGGCTTCTTTGGTAACGGCTACCAAGGTGAGCAACTATTGAACAACACAAGAAAGCATTATTGGGAATTGTTTGGTTTATTGGACCACTCAACAAGCATAAAGGCCTCATAGTTTTGTGAGGAACTGTGCAATAAAGCTTCCCTTTTTAATCTGGTAACTTCCCTCCTTTTTGTCTTTGCAGGCTAATTGCATGGATGGAAACCACATAGATTAAAAGTGTTTCTTACTTGATATGTTTGTATCTATTTTGTCGTGGATGTTGTATATTTTTTATTCATTAGATCTAGTTTTTATGTCTGTAATTGGCCATACGTTTGTATTATTGTCAATATCTCTTGTAAACAAATGCCTAGGAGTCTTTTCTGTTATTGACGTCTTCCTTTGAATGTTTACTGTCGAGTGCGTAACATTTTTAAAGCATAAAACAAGCTACTGTCCATTTGTCCTTCAGCTGACATCTTTTGGAAACCTTTGTGATTTTCATGTTAATCTTATCACTTCGATTTCTCATGCATCATAAATTGAATAACTCTGTTAAGAAAGACAGTCAATCTCTTTAATATTGGCAGACTGAAAAAAATACATTCCATTGAATTTCCCAAAAGCGCACGTTGTGTAGCCTACAGCAGAGCGCACTGTAACTAAGGCACTGTAATCTACACACAAATGCATTTATTTTGCGTGAGAAAGCTGATATACTTCCTGTGGCAAGCACCTCTATGATTTTAGACACTTTTGATTTAATAAAAAAAACTTTAAACGTGACGCGTGTGATCAAATGGTCTTTCTTTCATTACAGTTTGATGGCGGACTGATTAAGCTACTTTCTATCTCGGAAATATGTGCCGTATTTGCGCGCAAAAGCTTATTTGCGCAGCCTTACTAACTGTGCGCTTTTCCATCCGAATTTTGTGCGCTCTACAGTTCGCATTGGCGCAAGGCTGTTACAGTAATCCCGGATGCTGGTATTGGACACCAGCGGAGGTGTCAATCGCGCGATTGGACGCACAGGTGCAGTCAACGGAGTCTCACAAGCTACTCAGGTGCCAAAGGAATCCTTGAGGGGATGAACGATTGGTGGAGCGGGCCCTTCACGACAGGAGCGGAGAATTTTCTAACTGACCAGTGTCAATTAGAAATGGTGAAAGGATAATCAACAGAAGATGTTAATGCAAAGTTGACCTGCATTTCCAAAGGGAACGGGACAGGCTGGCAGCCTTGAACTTCTCAAAGGGTGCGCCATGCCTTTTGTCAAAAAACCCAGGCTGCTCGACTTCAACAGTTCTCCCCCTCACCTGCAGTTTAATGACTGCGTTCTAACAGGATACCGTCCCGTTTCCACTGTCAAAGGGTGTCTCCACAGTCTCTTCTACCTGCACAATGAGTTTGGGAACATCTATACGCACGGTAAGTCGTACACGTCTTGCAGAATAGTGCTTTACAATAATTGTAGAAAAATAATTTGCATTGGCCGTAACTTTAATGCACTTAGCATTATTTTGCACACTTGAGAAGTGCATTCAATGCATTAGTTTGTAGCTCTGTGAGCCTGCAGTGGGTGTAGATGGATTGTAAATAGGCGAGTGTAATGTCGGAAGATTCCTATGCTAAATAGCCTTGGCAGATTAGCCTGGCGTGTCATATCTCATTCAACAAGTCCTTTCATTGCAGTCAGTTGAAATGATCTTGACAGAAAAGGGAAAGTCGGTCAGTTTTCGGTAAAACCTTTTGACCCCTTGAGGCCACGATAAGGGTCAACTCTCACTAACGAGAATTTAGGCTACCCTGTTACAGTTGCCTACATGTGCGCTTCTTCCTCCCTGTTAATGAACCTGCTGCAGGGTGTTTGCGAGATTACCGTAATCGGGTCAGGGGAAGCGGTGACCTAAGGCGGCGTTAAGAGTGGGGTGATGTCTTTAAATAGACCCGTAATAGCAACGCTATTACTGACCTGTCAGCAATTTTAAGATCATCGGTCACGGTGATCAGAGTAGGCTTTAGCAGGATGGTTGGCATCGCACCTTTTTTTCCTTTGGTTGTCTGGAAAATAAAGACAGGCCTAATTCTGTCATCATTTATCCATTTATTTTTTTACTCGGCCTAGGCTATTGTGTAGTAGCTAGAATGCCTATACGAGTCTGCTTCACCAACAAAAAATGTTTCGTAGGATTTGTGTGCTGATGTAGGCCTACTATTGGCCTACTCCTGCCCTTGAACTGACAGTGGTGCGTTATCTCCGCTTTCTGCCTCAACCGTGATATCCCAGCTAAGCCAGTTAGCGTCGCTAAAAGCTTTTAACACTCTTACAGACGGGGGAGCACTGAGCGATTAAGGCAACCCCTTACCTATAGGACCGGTAACATTACCGCAGAGATGACACTGGGAGACGGACACGTGTGCGCCAGCATGCAAAGCAAATCAGACAGACTTAGGCTACTTTGAACAGCTTTTTCGTTCAAATAACATTTGAATAGACCTAATGATTATATACTGACGGCGATAGTGAAACATCTAAAGCCCCCTCACAGGCCTACAGACTGTTACAGTGACCTAGTAAATAGGCCTAGGCTACTGTACACAGGGATGTGCCTTCTACTGATTCATGCCCTAATGCTTGTGAGTCACGAGACTCCATTACTGATGACTGAAATGAGAAGCACAGGCAGGCATACTGGCTATAACAATCAGGGAGTTACTGAAGGAAGGATTGCATAATAATTAACTTTTTGACAATAACTTTAGGCTGCTCAATTCAATTCCTCTCAATAGTCTGTAAACTTCAGTCAGTCAGTGATCCAATAAAATGTGTGAAACGACATTACTGTAGGTCTACTTTTGTTATGAAGGTAGCTGTCCATTCTGACAGACCTCCTTCTGATGTCATTTCCTCCCATTTGTTTCACTCTTCCATCATTTCCTGCCAATTCCCTTTCACATTTCATTTCTTTTCCTTTTATCATGTTTTTTTCTCCTCACCCTCTTCTCCTCTCTTCTTTCCTCTTGTTTCCTCTTATTTCCCTCATCTTCCATGTCTTCTCCTTCCTGTCTTCCTCTCTCTCCTCCTCCAGCCATCCCTTTCCTCTGCTTCCTGTTACTCTTGCCCCTCAACATCCCCTGGTCCCAGAGCGATGCGGGCTGGATCTGTGTGCTGCACTACCTGGCCTGTCTCTCCCCCACCGTGGGCTCCGTGCTCTACCACCTCTTCATGAACCATGAGGGGGGAGAGCCCATCTACGACACCCTGCTCTCGCTCGACATGTTTGGGGTGTGTCTCGTCAACACCCTTGGTGAGTACCAACTGTGGATGAGGAGCTGTCCAGTAGCAGCAGGAGCAATAACTGTACCGTACTGTTGCTGGTGGCTCGTGCCACTCACAGACTGTCCTGTGTGACCTGTCCTGCGCCGCTCATCAGCTGTCTTATGCCACCTGTCTTTTGTCCTGTGCACTGTCCTGTGCCACTGGCCTACTGTCCTGCACCACTCATACTGTCTTGTGACACTTGCCTGCTCTCCCATGGCACTCGTACATGTATCTACTGTGAGTGTACGTTACTCTTGCTATTGGCTCGCACCACTGTCCTGTGCACTGTCCCGCACCGCTGGTCTACTGTCTTGTGCACTGTCCTGTGTTAGTCATTCTGTCTTGTGGCACTCATTAACCACTGTCCCATGGGTTAGATTTAGGGTTAGGTTCAGGGTCAGGCACAGGACAGTAGGTGAGTGGCACGGGACAGTACTCAGGACAGTAGGTGAGTAGCATGGGACAGCATACGGGACAATACACAGGACAGTAGAGGCGTGGGGCAGTGTATAGTGTACAGGACAGTACACAGACATAATTTGCAACAAGTGTGAAGCATTTTAACTCATTGGGTTCAAATCATTATAACTGCTTTAATTGTGTTCAGTTTCTTCTGCTAATGTGCAGAACCATGGCAAATTGTAGTTTTGTAGTGTGTTTTGCAAAATACTTAAAAAATAGTTATACATTTGGCTCAGAGAATAGAGTTTAGTGTCTTAGCATTTGTGGAAAACTGTAATGTTGTTTTTCTTCCTCCCCCATCCCATCCCATCTTCTCTGTCCCTATCACGCTTTTTTATCCCTCTTTCCCACATCCTTTCTTTTTCTTTCTTTCCTTATCCCCCGACAATTCAGGAGCGCTGCCAATTGTCCACATCACTTTGCTGTGCTACCCTGACGCGCGACGCATTGCACTCCTGGCCTACGTCTCGCTCTCCGTCTACGGCGTTTACCAGGCCGTAACGGCGCGTAGCAACTTTAGCCGTCTGCAGTCGTTCTTCTGGCAGGCTGTGTTCCGCGTCTTCCTCTACCTCCTGCGCTGGTACGGGCCGGGCACGGGAAACCCCGACTCCATGCCCTTCTACGCCATCATGGACTCGCTGGCGGTACTGGGTGGCCTGGTCAATGTCTCCCGTATGCCTGAGCGCCTGAGCCCTGGCAGCTTCGACTACTGGTTCAACAGCCACCAGATCATGCACATGCTGGTGGCCCTGTCCATCGTCTACCTTCACTGGGGGATGATGGAGGACCTTGTGTGGCTACGCTCCTTCCAGTGCCCCCCGGAGTGAGCCAGCGAAAACAGAACCAAAATATATCACAATATCGAGATATCACAATTATTGTTATTATCTAGGCATTAGTAAAGTGTGTTGAATTGATCAAAACATGCTGACACACAAGTTGAAAGGTTATATTGTACAGTAAATCCAGTATGCGCCTGATGGAACCATCAACCAGGAAGTACAGGGCATCAGCCTTCCAGTGCCCTTCTGAATGCACCACCGCTGACCAGGAAGCACACAGGCTGGTGCAGACACAGAACATACGTACACCTCAGACTTGCATGTTTCAATGCATTCATTCTTCCTTACAATGAAAGGGAATATGATGAATATTCGTGAATGCATTCCTCCCAGGAGGTCAGAGATGGAAGGAGTTTAACTGCTTGGTGCACCAAACGCTTTCACATCAGTTCACTTTGTGCAAAGCGTCTGGAATCCCTCTTTTGGCGTACGTGTCCTTCCTCATCGGCAGAGACTTTCTGTGAACTTGATAAATATTGGCCATGCCAGAGCCCTCTGTTCGCGTTGGAGGAAACCTGAGCTAATGGAGAGATCCCTGACTGAACTGGAATGAAATGTGATATAAAATAGATAGATAAACAGATAGATAGATAGATAGATAGATTGATAGATAGATAGATAGATAGATACATACATGTAGATAGATAGATAGATAGACAGACATACAGACAGATAGATAGATAGAGATGCTTTATCTTGAAGGAAATTAAGGTGTCCAGTAGCATACACATCAAGGCACAAAGGGACAATTGCACCCAAACAAATACTGAAGCACCAGGTGGCGATAGCCTGGCTAATGGAGATCTGGGATGTACTATAATATACTATGATATGGGTTTATATTTATTTATAGTTTTACTTTGTTTATAATGCAGTGAGCTTTGACAAACTCATAACAGCAGAATGATGTTGACAGCGGTGACTTCAAAGACAGGGTGTTTCTTGTTTTTCTGTGTGTTCTATGGCCATAGTTTTGCTGCCATCCAAGCCTGCTGGTCCAGGTGATGGAGCTCCCCTGCATTCTCAGGATGTAATACCATTCATGATCATCTCTGACTTTACTCAGGAACAGAAGATATATTTCTGCTTTAAAACAAAAGCCTCCTGGAAGGCCTAGGAGGTCATGAAACACCAGGATGACATTAAGGTGACTAGATGACCAGACATTTCCCTGGATTTTTCTTGGGAAACAAGGACATTCCTATTTCTGTACTCAACATAACTTAAAAAAAATCAGGGACAAAGTGGGTTTTCTTGTATTTTACCAGGGTCAGACCATCAAAATAGGGGACTGTCCCCAGAAATCTGGGTCGCCTGGTCACCCTATGCACAGACCCTTTGATACGATTTTACTGTTACCGATTGTGAGCAAAGACTTTTTTTGATGGTTTTGATGGACTTGAAATCAAAAGGATTTAGCCTCCAAGAACAGAATAGAATCTGTAGTGGCAAACCTGACAGGCAGCAAATCGGTTCTGTCACCACAGTGTGTGTGTATGGGATCGGTGGTGGCATTTGTGGTGTTTGAGTGAGGAGAGCCGTGGTTGGTGTTCGTGTTTAGACACTTGAGAAGATAGGTGGGGAGGGTATGGTGCTGATTCTAATCAGACGGGAGATTAATCAATGTATGGTAGGTGTGGACACTTGTTATGCACTTTAGTCTAGGACTCAGCTGGGCAATTACTTGAAAAATGTTCCTATAATATGATCAAACTGAATTTGACACACTATATATGATATTGTATTCTAATTACATTTTAATGAAGCATATATAAATATATAAATATTCTTCCATTCCTGCATTAAAGCAACACAACATGGTTCTTTCACCGCTTCAGTAAAACATGCTTTAAACTCATTCTGATGTACACTGACTCATGTGATGAGTGATATCCGACATTGCCAGTGCGTGGCCAGAATGTTTGATGTTGTACTGTATTATGTAACATTAATCAGGTAGGATTATGACCTACCTCATGATCTTACCTCAACAGTGTACCGTCAGAGCTAAGTAGCATTGGCTATTGACACCAAAGGACAGAGAGAGCAAGTCTTCCTCTGTGTTGCTTCCAAGATTTAATATTTGCCAAATACTCATGGTCTCGAAAGAAGGGACTGTGGTGTGTTAAAACTCAAACTGTAATGCATCAGATTCATTGTCATCACTAAAGGACATGTGAGAAGTTGCCCAAACCCTACCTTAGTGATGAACTTTTTTTGTCCTGTGTTCACATGACACAGTGTATTGGTGTTTCTAAGCCTTTTCCTGTGATATGAATGATATGGGAGTTTTGTTTGAGGTGCTGAATTATATTTCCCTGACTGGCTTGCACTGTGTGTGGACACAAGGCCAGAGGTTTTCAAATCATGTGAGTGCTATGCAGTTGTGATCGTAGGCCTACGCAATGCAGTCACTAAATCGCTACTAGCAACTAGAATAATGTAATGACATGCAATGTACTTGAATTTTGAAAAGCTGGGATACCGACATTGACCGTTATTGACCAAAGATAACAGGCTACTGTTGGCCTACCTATTAGTCTGATTTTGTTCACTTGTTCAGGGTTGCCCAAGGCAATTCTGGAGGAACTTTACTGAAGGCCACTGACCGAGGGGCAAATCTTGCAGATGCCGTTCCAAATAAACTGCATTCAAGGTTTTGCAAATATTGCTCTGGAACCTAAGTAACTTTGTGGTTCCGACCATCTCTCAATAAGATGTATGCTGTAGGCTTGTTCAGTATACATGCAGTAGATTTAATCAAGTGATGTATCTTCTGTAATACTGGTGCAATAAATATCAGTTTCAAACAAACTACTGTATCTTATCATTTCGCTGAACGTGAAACTACAATTCCCAGTGTCCTCTCTGTGACGTTTGGAGATGAATGAATTTGTGTGGTGAACACATTTATGCAGATTCTGAATACAGCAAATGTTCTAATTCCACAGAATCTTTGAATTTGTTTAAATACCTGGCATTTCAGTGGCGGTACGTATGTGACCCAAATCCTCTTTTTCTCAGTGGAATTCGACACAAAGAAACGACAAGAGACAGATTTATGCTCAATGCTCAAACTGCTATATTGTTTAACTGCAACATATTTTCATATATACATTCAGAATGAAATGTACATGTGTCAGCGTAGTCATTTCTTGGTAATAATTACAGCTTTATTACAACTCATAGCCACCCTCCCACCACAGTGGTTGGAAGTGTCATCTAAATTAGATGTTTTTTTTTTTTTTTTTTTTTTTTGCTTGTTCTTTCTATTTGGCACGGAAACAGAGAGAATGGAGATCTGGTCAATGCTGCAGTCGGTAAACCAGTCTCATCCCTCCCTGACAGCTTGTGTCTCGTCCCACATCAAAGACTGCACTTCCATTCCATCCAAAAACGTGTGTGTGTGTGTGTGTGTGTGTGTGTGTGTGTGTGTGTGTGCGCATCTACTGTATCTGCAGAGCAGCAAGTTAACAGATGAAGCAAATAATAAGCCTACTGAGGATTAAATTGTCTGTGGTTGACAACTTCAGTCATGAGTTGAATGAATCCCTACACCTGTGAGTGTGCCCCACGGTGTATATCCCATAATTCCCCGTCTGCCCCTAAGCAAGCACCCACCCCCTGCGTTTACCCAATATGTGTTAGTGAGACAGGTCAGGTATGAATGAGTGTGTGTACGCTTGTGCTCAGCCCTATATGAGTGTGTGTGCCCATGTGTTTTGACCTGAACCGTTTGGAGTAACTCAGACCATCGAGCGGATGGTGTGCAACCTTGAGCTACACTAGAGCACCCTCTAGAGGCTGCCTGGGCCACTGCAGGCCGAAGACTCCACCAGATCAATGGAGGAGCCCGGCTAGAGCTTCCAGAACCAATGTGAAGGGACAAAGTGAAGGTTTGGAGGAACGTGCAGAAGATTCTAGAACCACGCCAAGGCACGTTTGCCCATTTCACATCAGTCTGGCACAGCTACTACAGTAAGAGCTTTATGAAGCTTGAGCAAGGTTGCATGCTGTAGAGAAAGCAATATGTGTTTGTGTGTGTGTGTGTGTGTGTGTGTGTGTGTGTGTGTGTGTGTGTGTGAGTGTGTAGTCTGTCT
>JAUCNH010152534.1:0-12317 GCA_032353275.1 Sardinella hualiensis
ACACATAGCCTACAAACAGTACAGCTAGCTCACACATAGCCTACATACAGTACAGCTAGCTCACACATAGCCTACAAACAGTACAGCTAGCTCACACATAGCCTACATACAGTACAGCTAGCTCACACATAGCCTACAACAGGGGTGGCCAAACTACGGCCCGCGGGCCAAATGCGGCCCGGCGCTCTCTTTTAAATGGCCCGTCATGAGTTATAAAAATTAAATAGTATTTGGCCCGTTAATGTCAGTTCGTGCACATTGCAATTTTTCGTTTCAACACTGGGTGGCGCTGCAACGTTGAGCAGGATTTTGGCTCCGCTCTAGATTAGAGCCTCTGGTGCGAGGCTGCGTTGTTACCTTGGAGACAGCAAAACTGGGCTCATGAACTCAGGTGAAAAAAATACCTCATGCGTTATCACTAAAGATGGAGGCGAAAAGACGTAAAATAGAGAGTGAATGCCGAAAATTCCAGACAAGATGGGAAAATGATTACTTTTTCGTTGAGGTTAAAGGAAAGTGTGTTTGTTTAATTTGCAAGGAGTCTGTTGCAGTGACCAAAGAATATAATCTTCGAAGACACTATGAAACTAAGCATCAGTCATACACTTCATTTTCTGGCCCTGAGCGGGAGAGAAAAGTCAAACAACTAGCAGCTAGCCTGCAAGCTCAACAACAGCATTTTTTTCGTGCCAACAAACTACAAGAAAACAGCACGATGGCTAGCTATGTGGTATCTCAACTGATCGCGGAGCATGGGAAACCCTTCTCTGATGGAGAATTTGTCAAACTCTGCCTCACGAAAGTTGTCGGGATAATGTGTCCAGAGAAGATGACGGATTTCAGCAACGTGAGTTTGTCCAGACAAACAGTTGCCAGGAGAATTGAAGACCTCTCTGCTAACTTGAATCAACAAGTAAAAGACAAGGCAAAAGCATTTGAATTTTACTCCATTGCGTGCGATGAAAGCACAGATGCTACAGACACCGCGCAGCTTGCAATTTTTTTAAGAGGCGTGGATAATGACTTTGCTATCACCGAGGAGTTGCTCGACCTTAGAAGTCTAAAAGGTACCACCACGGGTAGGGACATTTTTGGCGCCGTATCGGCTGCGATTGATGACATAAACCTGCCCTGGGACAAGCTGTGCGGAGTCACCACAGATGGGGCTCCAGCAATGACTGGCGAGCGGAATGGGATGGCCTCCATGGTGTGCAGAAAAGTTTGCGAAAGCGGAGGTGAGGCCGTAAAAATGCACTGCATTATCCACCAAGAAGCACTCTGTGCTAAGACTGTTAAAGTGAATGATGTGATGGACACGGTGGTTAAAACAATTAATCTAATTCGAGCAAAGGCACTCAATCACAGACAGTTTCAGTCATTTTTGTCTGAAATCGAAGCTGAATATGGAGATGTCATCTACCACTCAGATGTGCGCTGGCTCAGTCGCGGCTCTGTTCTGCAGAGATTTTATTCACTGAGATCAGAAATTGACCGTTTTTTGAAAGAGAAAGGCAAACCTCTTCACGAACTGAATGATCCTCTATGGTTGGCAGACTTGGCTTTTTTGGTTGATCTGACCAGCCATCTTAACACACTGAACAAGAACCTTCAAGGCAAAGATCAACTTGTGTCTCAGCTGTACGCACACCTGAAAGCGTTCTGTGTCAAGCTCAAACTTTTGGAGACGCAACTACGCAACTTCAATTTGGTGCACCTCCCTACGTTATTAGAGCTGAAGACGGCTTTCCCCAATGCCAACCTTTCTGCAAGCAAAATGAAATATGTATCGGTGATCACATCTCTTCAGGCAGAATTTAGTAAGCGCTTTCAGGATTTTGCGGTCATTGAGAAAGACATGAAGTTGTTCACAGCTCCTTTCTCGGTTGACGTGTCAGATGTTGATGAGAATATGCAGATGGAAGTCATTGAGATCCAGTGCGACGATTCACTTAAAAGTCGGCACCAGCTTCTCCCCTTACCAGAGTTCTATCGAAGTTTGGATAAGACCAAGTTTCCTCGCATGAAGCGCCATGCGGCAAAAATGACCAGTCTGTTCGGGTCTACTTACATATGCGAGCAGACGTTTTCTCTGATGACGCTGAACAAAAGCCGACTAAGAACCAGACTGACCGACAGACATCTCTGTGACGTTCTTCGCATCGCAACATCACGGCTTGCTCCCGACCTGCCAGTTATTCTGCAGTCCAAGGCACAGCATCACTGCTCCCACTGAATGAGATAATAGGACTGAAAATGGACACCTACTATAACGGTCCACAAGCACTACTAATACGTTCAACTGAGTAGCCTAGTTTAAAGGTTGTGATGTTTCTATTTTCTGAGGTTGTGATGTTTCTATGAAAAAAATACTAATAGCCTATGTAGGCTATTCATTGTTTTACATACAGTAGCACACAGAATGTTGATTGTGTATAAAAAAGAGGGGGGAGGGGTGTACTGTAATGTATGTGCATTGTCTGTGGGCAGTTCAGTAATGTAGCCTGTATCACAAACTCAAACCTGCATCCTATGGTTTCTTACAGTAAAGAAGACTTGTTACAACTTGATTCAGTGACTCCTTTAAAACATATAACAAGCTTGATCTATTTTCTACTGTGCTAGGTAACGCACTTGGTCAATATAAGCATGTTTTAATTCATGTCGGCCCTTGGCGGCTCATGTATTTCTGTATGTGGCCCCCAAGCAAAAAAGTTTGGCCACCCCTGTTGTAGGGGATTGTAACCTCCTCATCTTTGGCCTGTAAGAACACACACAGACACACACACACACACACACACACACACACACACACACACACACACACAGTGTCTCATTGTGCTTGTTTATTTGTAATGTCTACCAGCTCCACATACAGGCTCCATTTGCAGAGAGAGGGCAAAGTGTCCCCATAGAAAGCTGACACTGAGGCTGCTGCATATTCCATTAGTGTGTGTATCTGCTGAGAGTCATGGCCCATATTCCATTAGTGTGTGTATCTGCTGTGAGTCATGGCCCATATTCCATTAGTGTGTGTATCTGCTGTGAGTCATGGCCCATATTCCATGAGTGTGTGTATCTGCTGTGAGTCATGGCCCATATTCCATGAGTGTGTGTATCTGCTGGGAGTCATGGCCCATATTCCATGAGTTTGTGTATCTGCTGAGAGTCATGGCCCATATTCCATCAGTGTGTGTGTCTGCTGTGAGTCATGGCCCATCCACAATGCTGCAGCCCCATGGCTCAGTGCTAAAGTATGGAGGGCCATGGCAGACTTAGTCTGCAGAAGGAAACAAGCTGGAAACCACCACCTGAAACATGGCAGCATTTCTATCTATATATATCAGCATTTCTATCATTTCTATCTAGCAGATCTATCCAAGGCTTTTGACACGTCTCTCGCCGTCGCACTTGGCAAACTTGTGGCCAAGCTGTTCATGAGAGGTGGCTGCAGTGCCACTCGTGGGATGGCCATGTCATGACTTCGAAAGTTGCTTGTTTGAGTCTGTGTCGCTTGTTTGTTTGAGACAAGCACTTGTGTTGTTCTCAGCATCAAAGATGAACAAAGATGTCAACCATTGTGCACTTAGTGATTTTTATAATCCCTGAATTATACAGTATACTTATAAAATGAATTTAATATTCTCCTGGAATTAATTAACTCCTGTTTGTATTGAACATGCATAGTGTGAGGGCTGTAAAACCCACTGTGACCTACAGCGTGATTTTTTCTCTCTCTCTTTAAAAGAAGGCAGAATGTGCCTGTTCATGAAAGTGAAAATAAAACCTCCAACTCTTTGTGGTGTCAGAGGTAATCTAAAGCCTCTTTGCTAGGGTTTTATTTATGACCATAATTTTGGACGATAGCTTAAATAGAAATCTGCCACAGCCTTCGGGCCTTGCAGTGATTCAATAATAAAGTCTAGACTTTTGGAAACGGAGATCTCGGCACTGTGAAACAGAGTTATGAGGTTGGGTATGTCGTTCTAGACAGGTGTGGTGTGGACGCTGTTTTATCTCCAAGGGGATCCAGCCCTAAGCTGTAGTGTTCTTCTCGCTGTGGTCATGAGGGCTTCAATGCAAGGGAAAGAAACTCTCATGTTCATTCAACAAGGCAGTCTGTGCGTCACAAGGGTGTTGATGCATAAGAGGTGCAGGGCTGATGGTATCAACAGGTGGACAAAGTCATTCAAACTGACAGGACACTGGGATGCCTTTTTTTTCAGTTTCTCAGACATTGGTGACATACAAACATGTCACCTAAGACTAAAGTGTCCTTTGGTTGCAAAGACAGGAGATTGATTTCTACCACTCTGTCCATCTGACAGACACCAGGCAATCAGGCGACACATGCTGGCCTGCCATGCTCTCTGTCCACCCTCATTCCTGGTTCTCAGTCTGACTCTCCCTGCCTGGAATGCCGTAGCGCCTGCAGATTGATCCGCCTCCCTAATCCCCTTAGCCAGCAGCCAATCCCCGTGGATAGTTTTTGGGCATTCCCAGTGGCCGATGGAGGCCCCTGCAATCCCATCAGCCCCCTCTCCACTCTCCAATCTCTCAAGATCAGAACTCTCAGGGTCATAATCCCTCACCAATAGCAGTGATGGGATGGCGGGGAGGGTGTGTGGGTGATATGCGACATGTTGTGTGCCATGGTGCGTCAGGGAGCTCAGTTGGTGCGGATCATCACTCCTCAGTGGACTGTATGTGCCCTTCACCTCATTATCATTATCAGTGAGACTGACACCAGGTGTACGATTTGTTGTTGTGAAAGGGAGTTGGTGGGGCTTCCCCCATACTTTCCCCTTGTCTTGAACTCAAAGGTAGCTCCAAAAAATAGTATTGGAAATATCTTGGAAATCTTTGAGTGTTCGAATAGCGTCCTGAAATAGTGCAGTAGTTTGTGCCTGCATGATAGCTTAGCTTGATTTGTTTTTGTCTCTGATGAGTTTGAGTTCCATCTTGCTTGTCAGAGGAGTCCATCTTGACATCGATCCTGGTACTTATCTTTTTTCTCTACATCTGTCTCTGTCTACTGTTCACTCAGTATACCTTGCAACACAGATGAAATGAATATATAACTTAAAACCTTCATAAGACACCACCTAAGAAAAATAAATCCATATATAAATATAATCTAAAAGTCATTATATATATATAATACTGTATATAAACATATGTTGCTTTTGTAAGGTTAAAACAGTTTGTCTTTGTAAATCCATACAGATGTAGATGACCTTGGATAGTATTTTTTGCCATCATGAAAAATAATGTCCTAACATGAGTGTTATTTTGAATAGGGTTATTGTGCTAGAGACAATACAGGAACAATGTACTGTATACAGTAGTTTTTGTTTGTCTGATTTGGTTTGGTGTGTTAGTCAAATGCTGATGCAGGGTCTGTGAGGACAAACTCTTGCTGCTTTAATCTGGTGCTGGTCCTTGCTGCAGTCTTTCTCTGCGGTTACCAGGGGCTCCTCTGATGGCTGTCATTGATAGAAATGGCAGGCAGGAAATGGACTGACGTTGTCTACTGAGCAGCTCCAGAGACAAGTGGACTGCCTGTTCGCCGCATGAGAACAAAAGCTCAATAACAGAGAAATCCCACCAGCAGGCCAGCAGACGAACACTCGGTTTCATCACTTCTGATGCCAGCATCAGCATTGTGCCCAGTATCTTACACAACCCGGCTCTCTTACTCAGAGAGCGGCGTGTAGGATTAGTGAATTGTGTAACATGCCATATGTTAGACTTCATTCAGGGACTCAATAGCACTCATTTTCTCTATCGCAGCACAGGACTTTTATTTTCATTGCTAGTCATTGGTCTCGTAACACTCACTTACAGTGCATGTTAGAGGGTGGCTCTTGTTAATTGAGGTCCCCATCTATCTCGGTGCAAGCGGCATATGATGTTACACACATTGAAATCACTCATGCCAGCCATTAAAAGTCATACACTGTAAATCTTGCGATATGAAAGGCCCTCTTTTCATTACGCAGGTCTGTCGCCACACACATCAAGTTTTGTGGTGCGCTTAGGTTCGTGATTAGGCATGCAAACGGCAGGAGTTTCTCAACTTTAATTTGCTTAATGCAACACGCTCCCCCTGTCATGACTCTCGTTGAGGTAATTCATCTCAGTGGACATTTCTCATGGAGGCCCTGAGACTCCTCCCCGCACCTCTTGTGAGTTTAAGGACACCCTGTAGAGTAAAAGACTAAGCCAGGAGCATAGGCATGCCCTGTCCGTGCTTCTCATACCAAACAGATCGGCCCTCCCCGTCGCATGCTGCTTGTGGCACTCAGCTCCGTTCCCGGTGTAGTGCTAATAGCCGCAGAGTGCTGGTTTACTTTCATCCACAAATTCATCATTCAACAGGATCGAGTGCTTTTTGGCTCCTGCATTGTTTCAAAGCAACCTGCAAATGCAACTCATGAAAATGTTAATGTTTATTGAAGAGGGGTCATATTCATGGGATTCATCAGAGGGTGTTTTTTTTTTTTTTTAAAGGTGTAATCTCTTGTTGTGGTTGCAGAGATTAGTGCAATTTGATCACACTCTGTGTCCTCTGCTCCAGGCTACTGTGTACAGTAATCTGGTAAATGGTAGGTTTGTTTTGTTGGGTTTTTCTTGCAAAGGCAGTTTTGTCTATTGCCTGATAAAGTAATGCATCCACTCAGATACTCCGTATTCAGCTCTCTGTTGTGTTCCCTTCCTCTCTTTTCTAGTTCTAGTTTTTGGCTGTGTCTTCCATTTTTTTGTTTGCCTTTGCTTTGTTTCTTTGTTTTTTTTTGTTTTGTTTAGTTTTTTTTTATTTGTTTGTTTTTTTGTTCCTTTAACCTTGGGATTTTTAGTGTGTTGCCTGTTTTGTTTCATTGACAGTTTAATTGCAAAGTTTTGTTCTGTGGTGAAAAAAAAAATTGAGCTGCTCAAAAGAGACCCTCCAATGCCCTCAAAAGCTGCTTCATAAATTACTGCACAAGTGAACAATTGAAGTCATTTCATGACTAGGCCCACACTTTCGCAGCCAAAGAGAAGGGTCCTAAAGAAGCCCATACTGAAATTCTCTCTGTGGCACCGAAGGGTCATTTTTCTCCAGCGAGGACGATACACAATCCTAAGCTCTTTAATCCCCGCAGTTGCGCATTAATACCAAACACTGGAGGGAAACCAATATTCAGGCTGCCTGACTGTTTGTCTAAATTTAGCTGTGTAGCCCAGCGATTACGAGGCTTCTGGGCTCCGAGATGATAGACGAGGGTCCTGGAAGATGTTCAGATTCATGTTTACATCCTTCAACATCACTAGCAAGACAACAAAGAACCAAAGGGATGCGCTACAGGTTTTGTGAGATAACAGCCATAGCAACAAACTAATGTAATCCTCAACCCTCCTCCATGCTTATTCAGGCCTTTTTTTTGTCTCGCGTATGTCTTTCTTAACATCGATGGAGCGAGACGGGAAGTGACACATTACTTGAGTTTTGAATTTTCTTTCAGTCACTCTTCTAAAACATGTTCCACTAGCTGTGCTGTGGCACATATTTCACCTCAGACTGAGACTAGCTCAAGGCTTGTCCTTGGGCTTAAGCACCGGTGGAACACTACAGCCCTTCTATTTCTATTACGAGTTCTAACACTTGTAAGCGAGGCTCGCTGTGGGAGAAGATCTGCCACAGGCCATTAGAGTCACACACAGTAATCATTGCCTAGCAACAGTTGCAGGTAAATCTTGGAGCTGGTCACCCCTGAAATGAAAACATACCCACTGAAAAAAAAGTAGCTAAATTATTAAATAATAATAATAAAAAAAACACGCACATACATTTTCTTGCACTGAAGTAACATACATTTTCTTGGCAAGTCATTTCAGTTGATTTCTGCAGGTAGCCTATAAGCGATTAGGCACAGTGTGCATTTATTGGTAAATATTGCCTGATTTACTGCAGCGCCATTACCCATGACAAAAGTCCCTGATTTAGCTCTGAGTCAGTCTTGCCTGACCGCTGCCTTGGGCCAGCCACAGTGATGGAATCACAAAATAAGCCCCAGGCTTTTCCCCAGACACTGCCCCTTTATCCCAAAATGAAAAAGAGAAGCCCTTTCGGTTGATGCCCTCCTAGCTGATCCAAGCTGAAACTTTTCCTTCAAATCCCATTGCATTTTGATGCCATTTTAGAGTTCATTTATGTTGTTTAATTCAAAAAGTAGTCCCCCAATATTTGCTGCCACTACAATGTCATGCTACATACTACACTGATCTTAGATGAAATATGTGAGCAGTATGTACTGTGGTATGCAGCTGCAGTGTGGCATTTTAATAAGCAGTCTTTATGTCCCATCCATGCATTCTGTCTTTTGTTTTTCTTTTTTTTTTTTTAAAGAGACGCAAGTAATTCCCCTCTCGTTAAACACCATCCCTGAGCTCCATAGAGTTCAGCCTCCACATGTCTGTGCACTGTGTGCATTGGAGCTCCACACAGGCTCCACTCATCATGCAAATCATCAGTCTCCCTCCCCACACTCCTTCCACTCCGTCCCCCCAGTGGTTAGGTATTAGCTTTGATTCCTCCACCGTACAACCCGCTCACCTGCCCAGCTGCTCAGCTGCCTCACAGGGGTCTGCGGAAGGCCACCTGCCAGGGCCTTTTATGAGACGACTGGAACAGAGCCCCAGTGCACAGCATCCTGATGAGTCACGAGTCAGAGTGTGAGACTTGGGGCCCGACAGGTGGTTGGCTAAGGGGTAGGGCGGCACCACTGACCAGACCTCTCGGACAGTTGAGTTCAGTGGTGTAGATGGGTCGTTAAGGGTACAAAAGATTTAGTGTCATCTATATTTAAAAAGGTCTAGCATGGGTCAAAGGCAGCCTGTGTCAAATACTGGTGGTTAAATTACGATACTTAAATACCCTTGAGTTGCAGTATATAATGGCTGCAGGCAGATAACTTGGAGTAGCTTCATTATCTCATCCTTTACCTGAATTCACCTTAAGATGAAAATGTCTTGCTTCGTGTATCCTCATTACATTGCCAGGATTAGAAGCGGTGTTGCTGCTCAAACCACCCGCAGGGTTTGGTTGGCCCCTCAGGCTTAATTAGCCCACTGCCCACAGACGTACTGTACTGTAATGGATGATTTTAAAGTGAATGCTACTCATGTGTTTAGCGCTAAAACAAACCATGCTGTATCTTACCTCAGGGACACCTGGTGGTGCACTGGTGTAATGTTGAAGTGCTGATGAAGCTTTTGCCTGAAAAACAACAAAAACAATTCTCATGTCGGGGTTACTGCAGTATCTTTGAAGACACTCATACTAAGCGGGCTACTTAAGCCCCGTACACATGTAGCTGGATATTTATCGAAAAGGAGAACAGGGAAAACAGTTTTTGCTTTGTTATGTGACAGTCCTTCTTCAGTTGTCATCTCTGATTGGCCTTGTGTTTGTTTGATATGTTTTTGATGTCACCTCCAGCACTTTTTGAGCATTGCGTGAGCAACCGTATATATCCATTTTAAAAAAACGTCTGGCTTTGTGTGTTGTTGTCGTAGTATGTTTTTCATTGATGGAATATGTTTGCTGTTTTGTACTTTACATCAGCTTCACTAGGTTACTCAGTTACAGTATTCAGTTACAGTAAGAGAGGTGTTTCACCAAGATACATAGGCCTGTGGTTTACAGTACACTACTGTACATGCAGCATACACACATTTATTGGATTTCATTGTAGTTTTATTTGTTTTTATCGAGGCAATTTTTATTGACCTGACCTTGCTGACAACCATTTCATCAGTGTAATATCCTGGCTGCCCATTTGCTTAACGCTCCGAGTGACATTTCCGTCCTTGCTGATCTGTGTTTAATTCGTGTCAATTGATTTGATCCTTGTAGATAACTGCATCAATCTACAGCTGTAATTACACATCATCCAAGAGGGCAATAACTCACTGGCTTCCTTTTGCCAGGGTTGGTCTGAAATGTAGTGGTGGTGGGGAAAAGGGCAACCCTAAAAAGAACACAACAAACAACAACAACAACAAAAAAAAATGCTGCCCTAATCAAACCCACACATTGTCTCCCAAACTCTTTGTTGCCAGCCTTTTCAGTGAGTTTCTAAACATGGCAGAGAAGTCCAGGTGGAAAGTTAATTAAGTGCTGAGGCTTCAAAGAAACTTCCCTCTCTGTGCCTGAACTGGTCTGGTCTGGTCTGGTCTGCCACACATTGTTCTATCTTTTGTGCTTCGCAATTGGTCCTGACGTGCATTGCTGCTGCTGCTACTGCTGCTGCTGCTAAGGTCCTAGGGGATGATATTACCCACGCCCAGGTGAAGACATAGAGATCACACAGCGAGCTATTGTTCAAACTCAATGTGCCAATCTGTCAGTGTTGAGCACCGCTTCCCCAGTTTGAGGGGGAAACCTTGTCTATCCTGGCCTGAAGTCTTAGAGCTCAGTAGGCGAGTGGGAGTTGAACGTTCAGCGTGAAAACAGATCATCCACAAGCAGCTTCGGAAATCTTTCTTTCTTGCAGCAGATTTCACTCAAGTCACTTTCAGTATTTTTACAGGCTGGATGAAGTGGTGTTTATTCTTCACAGCGCAGTGCGTAAGGCTGTCTGAGATGGGAAGGAAACAGATTGAGAGATATCATTTAAAAACCACTGAAATCTGAATGAGCCCATCTGAATTAATCCTTTGTACACCCCCGAATCGGTAGTATTTAATCCCGCTAATGTGGATGGCTTCTCTGATGAACAGATAATGGCAGAGGCCCAAGTAAAACAGGTTCCACTCAAGCCTAGTCTCTGTGTGCTTAATTAATTCTAATGAAACACTCCACCTGCAACCCACCCCAACGTACAAATACACACACATGCGTGCACACACACACGCAATTCTATGTCATCCCCTTACCCCACTTCAGGGAAATCTGCATTCTCCGTCGTACCTGCGGCTAGCCAGGGTGGTGCTCACGGCCTCAGCGGCGACTGAGTCTGCCGGGGCGGGCGAGGAGCTGTCAGCCGTGATCGCCGTGTTTGACGGCGCGTGCCGCCGCGTCTCTCCCTGCAGAGGGGAGATAAAGGAACACAGGCAGTGGCAGCCGAGGCAGCAGCGCAGCACCCATTGGACCAGAGCAGAAGAGGCTTCCCTTGGCAACCCAGCCCTCCCCAGACCCCCTTCTATTTTCGACGCTCCCACACCCTCCACCCCACAGACATACAGAGACCCGTCCCCACTTAGCCGTAGTATGTCATCAAGCTAATCTACTTGAAGACAAGTACTTGCGGATGCACATAATGCAACCCCCTCCCCACCCCCCACCCCCACGGGCACACACACACACACACACACACACACACACACACTCCACCACCCTTCCCCACTTACTTTACCTTTAGTCATCTCGTTACCCTACTTGGGGCAAGTACCTGCCGATGTGGGAATACATAGTGAATATAGCATGCTGGTCTGCAGCTCCGGGAGTGACTCATCACTCTCCCAGGAGTGTAGCAGCACTCTCACGCCCTCTCTCATGCCAGGGATGGGCCGAGCGGGTGTGCATAAACGGTGAGAGAGAGTGTAGGGAAAAAAGTCTGCCCTTTGTAGAGGCGCATTTATAGACATGTGCATAGCTGAGCCATGTGAGAGAGATGCTCAGGTTGTTTGAGGCTATGGACGCCCCAAAACTATGATCAACTGGATAACAGGATGCTGGGATTTTTATTTATTTATTTATTTTTTGTGAGGCCAAGCTTTTTTTTTTTTTTTTAAGAGGTAGAGCTTTATGTTCTTTTAATCTTATGGGATGTCTACAGCAGTGAACACAAGAGTACACTGAGCTGTTTTTATCCTGGGGCCATTTGATCTTTGTGTCAGGATCTCTTGTGCTCACCATGGTTGTTTCTTAAAACTCTATATAGCACATCCCTCAAAACATTTAAATGAGCTCTGACTCAGAGCTGAGATTAGGCTTTACATTAGTAAACTGTATAACCTTGTAACTTGTGTAACATTGAACTAAGCTGTATTGTCAAGTAACCTGGAGGCATATTACATGTTGTAATTAATGCTTTATTAATGACTTTGTGTAATAAAGATCAGGTAATGAAAGTTAGATGGGTGTTACCCCTAGATTCAGTGGATGAGTGATGAGGTGACAGACAGGACTCTCTTTCCAAAGGAATGGCATCATTATTTTGCTGGGTCATGGCCCTCATTGTTGCATGTCTCCAAACTCAGACAGAAGCACATCTCTCTCTCTCTCTCTCTCTCTCTCTCTCTCTCTCTCTCTCTCTCTCTCTCTCTCTCTCTCTCTC
>JAUCNH010152718.1:0-12292 GCA_032353275.1 Sardinella hualiensis
CACACACACACACACACACACACACACACACACACACACACACACACACACACACACACACACACACACAGCACATGGAATAAATCATCTATGGGCTGCTGTGCATCATGTTATTTCTGTGGTGTAATTATGGTGGTGCCTGTGGAATGGGGCTCATGTTCTAGCTGGTGGCAGATGAATGAGAGATTCTCACATGGGCCTAATGGGCTTTGCTGGCTTGGCATTAGAAAGGCCATTTATTAGAGCCTTACTTCAACCGCTGCTCTTCCCACACCACTATGACAAACTTGGCTGTGTGTGTATGTACAAGTCCAGTTGAAAGCAGCCTTAAAAGCACCTTTTTCATGGGGATTCGCAGAGATGAACAGTAGGTGTGGAAAAACTGCTGTTGGCTGTTGGTAATGGTGGCACGGCTTTGTTGTCTTTGTTCCATCTCTGACCCAAATGATGTACTTTAAAGTAGAGAAAAAAGTTAGTTTGTTCATCTTTCCCAGCTGTTTCAAATAGACCTTGTCCTTAAAGTAAACTAAATTCTGTGCACAAATTGGATGGCCTTGGCTCTTAATTAGTGTGGTTGGCTGGTTTTGGAGACGACTTGCTCCTTGCATAAGGAGGATCACACATGCTTGCCCTAATAGAGCAGATGGGCTACACGATGATGACCAGTGCAGGCGTTGGTCATCGTGGTCATCATTTACCCGCTGTGCCCCTGTATCATCAGCTGCCCACTCTTGTGTGTGGTCACTTGGGTTATCTCTCACAGATCTTAATGGCCCAGACAGTGTTTGCACACGTTGTTGACAGCCAGCATCGTTTGGCCTCCAGGGCAGTTCATACTGTTCTGCTCTCTGCAATAGAAAGCCCTGGTGGCTCATCGTTCTTTGGCACAGCTCATTGACTGTGCCCCCAAAACCCCAGCATTCTTGGAATGGCCCAGCACTGTGCCCACACACACACACACACACACACACACACACACACACATACACGGTAATGGCTGAAGTGCACATCCACACACCCGCCCAAGGAGTCCACATGATGCAGACACAGACTCTTTAGGAGTGACTGGAGACTGAGTCATCGCAGACAATATGATGGAATTTACTCATAAAGGAACACTGAAGCGGAGCAGGAGGAGACCCAGTGGGATGTGGGCCACCTATAGATGTGTGTGTGTGTGTGTGTGTGTGTGTGTGAACACACTCTTGATCACTCTCTTGTCTCTCTTGTTCTCTTTTAGCACTCTTTGTGGATCACTCTCTTCCACACCCCCTCATCACTAAATGATGCCCAGAGAGCTTATAGAGGTCTTGATGTTTCTGCTATAGGAGATCGTTCAAAAGGAGGCCTGGCTGCACAGCACCTGCCTCAAACGGATGATCACTTTGTATTCATAGGGCAGCATCGGTAGTAGATAAGCATATTTGGGTGTCTCTCTTTTCAACAACATGGAAGCCCAACCCCGAGGCTGTCTGCAGAATGGGAAAGAGCAGACCACGCTTAGATCCTTTAATTTGTGCAGCACAATGCTGAGTTACATTTCTCCCTGTTGTTTTCAAATGGATTTTTGCCACCATCACAGCCAGTGAGATAAAAAGAAAAAGCTGAACCTGATTAAAAGGCTTATCTCTTGGGAGGAGGATGTTGCAGAAACCACTTAGCTTTATCAACACATCTGCTGCATGAGCTGCAGGTCAGATAACACAACAGTTTCAGCTGGAAGCTACTTGAAGGAACATACCACCCAAACATGAAATTAAGTCAGTCTCGGTCACCCCCATACTTAAAACAGTGAAGAAAACCTGGTTAAAATCTGTCCAGGCGTTGTCCTGCTTTGGGAGCAGCGTTTTTTTGGCTTTAGCTTAGCGCAGATGATGTAAACCAAGGGAGTCACTAGCATGCAAGCTAGCAAGAGTTGACTCCCTTGGATTACAGCAACTGCGCTAAGCTAAATCTGTCTGTAGCCTACACCTACACATCATACAGACTTTTCAGAAACAGTTAGCAAGTTATGATTAAGTCTAGTATTCTGTATCTAGGCTACAGTGCTGTATGCATGCAGCTCCTCATGAAAATCCAGCCATTCAGGGAAAGGTTTCATTTTGATGCCTTTTAGATGATTGTGGAAAACATAATGCCTGCTATTGTCACACATCTGTTTATTATTTATGAGGCATTTCATGATTTATTGTTTATTGGTAATCATGGAGTGTCATAGTATGATCACGGATATCAGTGTGTCTGAAGGATGCTTGTGAGCGTCTCAGAAGCCTCATGATTGGAGGCAGTTACTGTAGGACTGGCAGTTTTTGCTATTATTACCTGTTGGGCTCTAGGATGCTTGTTGCATCTCAGCGTTTTGCAAAAAGCCCTTCACTTGTTGGGGCTAGTTGCCATGGCAACTAATTGGGATTCACCGTGCTGCTCACAGAGTGGATAGGCTATGTGGCATCGAGCCGCAAACTCAGCAGGCATCCAATAAATAAAATGGAGGCCAAAAACATTTGTGGAGCTAGTGGACATCTTCGCATCGGACAGAAACAACAGAGCCTCTGGGTTTAGAATGCATGTTTGATAGCTACATATTCAAAGCCTGAATGCCTCTAGATCAAAGATCATGGAATATTGACCAAGATAGAGCAACATACTGTAATACATTACAACAGGAGCGAACGTGAATAGTTCTGGCCTGCATAAGTCAGCACATCACAATATAAACTTTTACACAATTTTCTGTATTAGCGAATGAGGCCTTGATTGCGGTGAATGATTGCCCCCTTCCCCCCTGCAAAAATAGAACGTTTCTTCCTTTCGCTCTGCTTTTACCATCTCTGTGTATATCCTGCTCTCTATAAAGATGAAGCCAGCATGTTATCTGGCATGTTGCTGTAAACAAGAAACCTTTGAACATAATTATGATTTCTGTCCCATTTTTCATTTTGGAGAATATAAGTGGTATCATTGTCCTTTGTCTCAGTACCAGACCTGCTGCTAATCTTAGTCTGTGTGCTTGTGCTCTCCCAGGTACTTGCTACATGCCAGAGGTGGTGTTTGCCAGCGCCGGCTCTGAGGTGACTGTGTACTGCACCCGCCAGAACGCCGCTAACGTGCGCTGGTGGCGCAACCTCCTGGAGCCCATCCCAGAGAGCCAGTACCGGGTCGTCAGCGAGCACGTGAGCGCGGTCACCTGGCGGCCCTCGGAAGCAGGCATGGACGTGCTGTTCTGCTGTGATAAGGGCCAGAGACCCGTAGAAGGAGGACCCGTGCAGAAGGACCAGTGCAGCCTCTCTTATGCCAAAGTCTACACCACAGGTTAGTCTGTCTGGGATGGGCGCCCTTGGGAACACCAAGCCAGTGGGCAGCTGAGCTGTCTGAACCAGAGGGATGAGGATTATTAGAGAATGATGATGAGGAGAAATAAAAGAAACAGATCATTAAATCAAAATAAGCCAAACCAGTTGGCCAAGATGTAAGGTAACCTCATGACTTTCTTATGATGGGTATTTTGTGGAGTGCACCATATTCTGGGTTTGAAATGTTACCCTCTGATTACTGACAGGCAACTACAGCACAGACATTAACTGCCAGGCCAGTGTGAACCGGGCCACTGAAGACACCATGGTGTGCACATGGAACAAGCACAACTTTAATGAGGATCAGCTCATGTACCAGTAGGTGTGACTTTGCTTATGACATTGATTTGTCTAACTTTCTTGACCATGAAGAACAGTACTTTTATCTAGGGAGAAAAACACATGAGTATACCTGTACAGTATCTGAATAAGACTTAGTTAGCTTTCTCCCACACTATCCAGTTGCATGTCACAGAGCATTCTGAAATGTGTTCAACTGTAAGTCCCAGCTGCAGTTTTAGTGTGTGTGTGTGTGTGTGTGTGTGTGTGTGTGTGTGCGTGTGTGTGTGTGTGTGTGTGAGTGTCTCTGCATACTGTGTGCGTTTCTAAACCCTGCAGTGTGGAAGCTACTGTAGGACACAAACTGCGGCTTTCTGAGAGTCCTCTCGACCACTTCTAAGCTCTCCCAGACTAAGCTCTCCCAGTGCTACTTTTAGCTCTGAAATGCTCTTTTATTTAGGCCTACTCTCAGTCAAAAGAAGTTACACCTTCAGTTTGGACTGACATTCTTTTCAGGGTGTTTCCTCCCCCCATTCACCAGTTAGGATCTACACTGGGCCCAAAGCTTCTTTGTGAATGCAGGCAATGGCCTGTGTTTGTGCTTCCACGACCTTTCAGCTCTCTCTCTGCCTCCTGTGTCTCATTAGGGTCTATGATGGCACTTGTGAAGACATGCAGAAGCAGGAAGTGCTGTCAGGCTCCTTAAGCAGCGTGAGTGAGTGTGCAAGGGGAGTCTGGAAGCGGCAGAGGACGTGCACTCTCAGGAGGTTTCGTTTCATCGCCTGCTATAAGATGTGGCTGGAAGAGGTCGGGGGAGAGGGGCGAGTCAAGTCCCACCCTGTCTACGTCATCCCGATGAATGTAGGTGAGTAAAAGACGTGGTTTGGGTGCCAACACGACTCTCTGTCATTATGCGTAGAAGTTTCCGGAATGTTAACTTTTCTGAATCATGATCTTGAATGTTGCCCCCCTTGCTTTGACGCTCTGCAGTGAAGCCGTCCCCGCCCAGAGATGTGCAGGCGTTCCTCCTGCCCAACAGGACCATGCAGCTGGCGTGGTCCAGCTGCTACGACATCCCCGACCTGGAGTGGGAGTACAGGGTCCGCTACACAGCTGCTGCAGAGAGGGCCATCCCACAGGTACTGCACTGGGGGGAGCACAGTTCAGTGGGCACGCTGGGTCTAGAACTCAGCTGCCACAGCCACAGCAGTAGACTGGCTGAAGGCAACGTGGCCTCTTGAGGTTCAGTGGGCTCACTGTGACAAAGTATTTTCAGTAGCTAGTTCTCCATAAACATGCGCAGGTTTGACCATAACCCAGGTCTCTTGCCAAGTTGATTGAATGGAAAAATAGATTGCCCTAGATATCTGCTACTCCTGATCATTGCTGCTCCTTTTCACCCTGTCTAAATATAGCATTTCTTTTTCTGCCTAAATATGTTGTTGTTGTTGTTGTTGTTGTTGTTGATGTTGTTGTTAGCACAGGAGTGAGTGAGAGAGTGACCTGTGTGTTGATTTTGGGTCAATTTCTTTTGGCTGTAGTTCCTGGGGCCTCAGCTGGACTCTTGGGCTGAGGTTGTGGTGCCCGAGCCCTGCACGGTCTACAAGGTGGAGGTCAGCTGTAAGATGGACAGCTCTGGCCACTGGAGCGAGTGGAGTAAACCGCACTCCTCTGTCATCAAAAACAGCCTTGGTAAATATCCCATCAGGCCCCTGTCCTGGCGCTGATTTCAACTCACTTCTTGAACATAAAGATGACGTTAGTAGGTGAAACAGTAGAGATGATTTGGTATTCAGTGAAACATCATTGTTGATGCTTGGCAACAAAAGGCCATCTAGACGAGACTGAAATCTCCTGTCTTATTAGCCGACATCTTGTTTACTTGTTTCTCTAATTACATGGGAAATAAGATGCCATTATGCTCCCATTTGAAAACAAGTTCTATTCTCATGTTTCCTGTCGCAGCAGCTCTTGAGAGATGTTAATAGTGATGACATAACTGTCCTTGGTGTTATTTTCAGCCCCTGAACGAGGGCCTGACTTCTGGCGACAGCTTAAAGAAGACTCCAAGAAGAACCAGGTTGTCACCCTGCTCATCAAGGTAGAGGATATAGGCACTATCCTTTTGTGACTTCTGAGAAAATGAATTTTCATTTCACCTGTTCAGACCTGTTGTATCACATTGTTGCATTGGGAGATCAGGATATTGCATAATCAGAGCAGCCGTTTCACTTCTCTCCACGTCCCGTTTCAACATCTTCCATGGGGCAACACCCACATGAACACACACACACATACATCTACACAAATCATGATCTAGGCCACCGCAAACTTGTGAAATGTGCCCACGATACTGAGTTGGAAATCGACCTCTTTCTTCTGAAAGCTTCAGTTATCTCCGAGTTATCTCGCACAGGCATGGTGCAGATGAATTACCAGCAGTTGCTGTTGATGAGACAGCTCCTTTTTCAATTCCAGAGAAATAACAAGACTTTCACTGGAAATGATTGAATTGGGTACATCATTTTGCCCTCAAAGAATAAAA
The DNA here is from genome assembly GCA_032353275.1 of Sardinella hualiensis. Taxonomy (NCBI): domain Eukaryota; kingdom Metazoa; phylum Chordata; class Actinopteri; order Clupeiformes; family Clupeidae; genus Sardinella; species Sardinella hualiensis. The sequence goes on from JAUCNH010152718.1 coordinate 6,178, forward strand.
AGATTATGATCTCTCGCTACAGTGAGAGAAGGGAACCATCATTCATCTGAATGATTTTGTTGAATAATGTTTAATAATGTTTTTGCTGAGTAATATTTAATGAATGTAGTGACATTAGGCTGACAGTGGTGTTCTTGTCTTTCAGCCTCTTCCCACTGAAGATCCACCCCGCTGTGTTGATGGACTTGTAGTTCAGCATCAGACCAGCGGGGGAGCTGTGTGGACAAGGGAGGCAGATCTTGAACCTTCCCATACTTTCCTGTTGGAGCCGGAGCCCCTCACCATCACTCTGATGGCACGCAACTCTGTCGGAGTCTCATCCCACAACCACATCCTGACTCTCACCAAGAACCCTAAACGTGAGTGGCCTTCTTTAGGCTCCTTCGTCATGGCTGCCTGTTGGAGACTGCTGTAGGGGGGGGCAGTATTCCAGCTAGCAGCCTGTAGCTTGTAGCCTTTGGCGTAGCAAACTGTCTCTAGGGTCTGATGCAATAGTGAGAAGGGGAAGGGAAAGGAATTCCTCTTTCCCCAAAAGAGTAGGAGGAAGACGCTGGATTCCGAGGAATTTATGATTTGGGGGGAAAAACTAATGTCACCAACATCCTCCCTACTCTATTTTCATCAAATAGTTTTGACCTTTTTATTCATCAGTTTTATATCATTTGTACTGTATATAAAACCTTACATTTAGTGTCAACGTGCCCTTTCAACTAGGGATGACAAATTGAGAGATGAGGTTCAGAGATATCAGATGAGGTCAGATGTGTCAGGAGTTCAGAATAAACACTCCCTAAAGACTGCGTTCCTTCAGCATCATAGCCTTCAGTAAGAGCCCAAGGCCTGCGTGTAGTAGACTCATGTAAGGTAGTGAACAAATAAGGATTGAGAGGCTTATTGCTGAAGTTGTTTTTCAGTCCCCTGATATCCATATTTTCGTCAGCAGCTAATTAGTTTCACCAGAGCTATTTGCTGCTTTGTACCAGGCCTTGCCCATTAGCTTTTTGTATTTACAAACACACACACACACACACACACATTCACACACATAATCACCAGACACACAGTACACACAATCCCACACACATCCACGCTCCAGTACGGGCCCATTTGGAGGCAAACACTTAAAAATGCCGAGGCCCTTGATGCTGCTGCGCTGTGGTGCTTGTGGTGTTTTTAAAGCCCTGCTGCTGGGTGGGTTATGTGCAGGTCAGAGTGTGCAGTCGTTCACTGGGCGCAAGATAAACAACACGTGCGTGGAGCTGGACTGGACTCTGCTTCCTGGCGGCCCGGCTCCACTGGGCTTTGTCATTGAGTGGCCACCCCCCAGCTGGGAGCTGGAGCAGACAGAACCAGCGGTGCCGATGGTGCAGTGGATAAGAGTGCCCCCTGCTGACCGAGCGGCCTATGTGCATGGTAAGCCAATGTCCTCCACAGTGCATGCAGACTAACTGCACTGTACTGTATGTGGGACACTGAAACAGAAGATGCAATATGCTGTTTGCCTTTTTCCCACCTCTGATGACGCCCCCTGTGCCTTGACAGGGCATTTCTATGGGTCGGAGCCGCATCCATTCACACTCTATGCACTCTATGAGGATGGAGAGGGCAAACCCATCCAGTACATTTGTAAGTCCTTCATTGGCTATGTAATGCAAATGACATAACTGCCAATGTGATGAAAATACTGAACGCTTATATAATCCAATGATAATGATCTAAATAAACATAAAAAAACGTAATGTTTGGAAGCAGATTTCAGAAACGTTCTGCAATCTTAATCCTAATCTTTCTTTAAAATGTCCTCCAGCATCCAGAGAAGACCCGGCGGCATACATGCTTTTAATGATCGTGGCTTTCCTGGCTGTGGTCCTATTCGTCACCCTCTTCATCTCCCAGAATCAGTAAGTGTTCTGTCCTCTCAGAGCAGACGTGATTAACAGACAGCCCCACCTGCATATCAACAGCCCTGGCCTCGGGCTGTTTTCAAAGCATATTCAAGTTCTCAAGGATTTTTACATCGTTTTTTTCTGGGCTCGTGTAGGCACACACAATGCCCCTTTATTCTTTATTCAATTCACTGCTGTCCAGATGTCTACTTTTTGAGCAGTGAATCTTTCCAATCACTGCGGAGATGATGGAAACTCACTGTGTACCAGTAACCAGTAATCAGTGCTGCAGACACTCTCTCCCAGTCATTTTGGCTGTTTCCATTCATTCTGACCAACCATTGTATAAACAGTAAAACTGTAACAACACTGACAACTGAATTATTCTACGCATGAGTTTCATATTGAACAAAGCAGGACTGTCTAGAGAAGAGATAGAAAGGAATGGACTAACATAGAGTAGGATAGTTCTGACATATCAGCCATGAGCAATGTAATTCTATGAGTAGTCTACGAGAATAAGAAAACTGATCCCCAGACACTAGCACTATTGAAAAGAGAAATCTGCATTGGCTCATCTCAGCCATTTTTCTCCTGTCAGGATGAAGAAACTTATGTGGAAAGATGTCCCAGATCCCAACAAATGCTCATGGGCGCAAGGTGTCGATCTCAAAAAGGTAAGCAGTTATGTTCCCTCATTCAGACTGAATTGACACAAATAGGTTGCTGGTAGAATGTGCGCTGTTGAGAAATATGCCTGCTGAAGAGTTTTGCCAGTTGTATTTGGCAGAATGTTCTGGTGAAATGTCACCTCAGTGTGGTCCTTTGTCCCTTTGCAGGTGGACAATATCGAGAGCCTGTTCGGGCACCCTGAGGGCCTCTCTGCCTGTCCGCTGCTGCTGGTGTCTGAGGTGGTATCCGAGGCTGAGGTTGTGTTTAAGACGGCACCTGCAGCATTCCCCAAAGAAATGGAAACTGGCACAATATGTGAGGAAACTGGGGACCTGATGCCCAGTCACATCTGTCTGTCAGACGCAGTGACGCAACCCGTTTCCAGTGGAACGTCGGGTATCGCTGAGACCCCGGAGTCGTCAGGTCAGTCAGCGGTGTCAGGGCAGTCCTCTGTGACGTATGCTACCGTGGTCCTCAACGACAAACCCGGTCAGTGCCACAAGCATAACCAGGAGGGTAGCTCTAGCGACGAGGGCAATTTCTCCGCCAACAACTCCGACATCTCGGGCTCCTTCACTGGAGGAATGTGGGAGATGGAACACTCGGCACTGCAGAGCACAGAAACAGATCCCCGGCACTCCGGATCCTACAACTCAGTGGAAGAGTTCTCCGAGACGGAGGAGGAAGAGGAGGAGGAGGAGGAGGAAGAGGAGGAGGAGGAGGAGGAGGAAGTTTTAACCAGTCGACGGGTGTCCTTTGAACTCTACTATCTGGGCATGGGCTCCCAGGATGAGGATGAGGAGGAGAGCGCCGATGGCGACGATGAAGCGGAGGAAGAGGAAGAGCGAGCCGTGAAGCTCGAAGGACCAGATTTAGGTTCTTTGAAAGAAGACGGGGTCCTGGTGTGTGTAGAACCAAACATAGAAAGCAGTTCTCCATTGACGCGGCAGAATTCCAAAACCAGCTGCTCCAGTTGCACATCTTCGAGTGGCCTGCCCCTCTACCTGCCCCAGTTCCGCACTGCCACCAATAAGCCCACCAGATGCTGTCCAGAAGACAGCCCCCTCCCACTGTGAAGGAAGGTAGCGCATCCCATGCTATGTTCAACGATTGCCCATCTCGGATTCTTTACCTGGAGGAGACGAGATGCCACATCACTCTGGTCACTGTCCACCTTGAGGTACTGATTTCAACTCAGTTCTTCACACTCTGACTGAAAAGATGTATGTGAGCCGCACTGGCCTGAGGTCAGTCATTAAAGGTGTAATATAGTAACCTTAAGAGTCGACATGCTTGTGGTCTGTCGAGGAACAGACCCTGGATGGAGCACTGCTTACCACAGTGATGGGAAATGCTTGTTTGCACCTTGGTTGCCTGGTAAAGGCTGAGGGATAGGAAAGACTGGTCTGCGAGAAGCTCACCAGCTCTGATGAAAACTTGTCAGACTTGACTGAAAAAAAAGACAGTTATGCAGAGTTGTTCTGCACTGAAAGGCTGCTTTGTCTGCCAGCTTTGTGAGGAAGTACATTGAGAAAAAAAAACAACAAAAAACTCACTCAAAAATGAATGTTTATTGGTATACATTTTTGTCGTGTACTTTTGTCATGTATACTGTTGCCAACAGATTGTCAAAGCAAACAAATTTGCCATCTATTTTCATCCCGTGCTGTTTTGTATGGAAAGCTGATGAGCTGAGATCAGTTGAATGTATATTTCCTTAGAAATGCTAAAAAGAATAAAGGATGCACAGTACATTTGGATGTATGAATCCTCTTGTCTATTTTTGTGGCTGAAATAAACTATTTATTGCAACCATTGCAAACTTCTCAGACTTCTTAAAGTTGACAAGGATTATACGTTTATGTCTCTGAACACATTTGTTGCCTGTTCTTCATATTAGAACATACCCTATATGTATTCATATACTGTTATTTGTGTTTGTGACATGTGAAGGCTAGGAAGATTTTAGTAGTAAAAGCCCACTTACAAGATATCCTGTTATTTTCCTTCAGTTTTTCAGTTTATTATTGATGGATTGATCAAAATAGCCTTCATTGGAATGGAGGCCCAGTCCCAAGTGCGTTAGCTTGTGTTTTCACTCATTTTCACTTTACTTGGTGAGGCTGGTAAGTAGCCTAGAAATCTGGACCACCTAGCGGCAGAATATATTCTTGCCTAGCTACTTGGTCTGGTCTCGCATGGTAAAGGCAAACCTTGGCCTGTCTCGATCAAGGACTGACCAATCAGAACGCTCTATCTGTGTAGCGAGTCATTGGGGCGGGCTTAGCACGATGACAAAAGGGCTGCCTGTTGGATGAAACGGCTACCCGATAGCCAATACCTGATAGCTATGATTGGTCAGTAGTGCTGGCCTATTACATGTAGAGACAGTTTGAATGATAACTTGATCCCACCCACATGCTTTAGCGCTGTAAATGGTCCGTTTCCAGACTATATAATTTATGTGTATAGTCTGGCTTGCCAGGCTAGCTGGTAAGACCTCTGGCATGAATTTACATAAATATTGTTTTATTTTATTTTATTTTGACAGACTTTGGATGGTGTTGGCCTGATTTGTTTGTACAGTACCTGATAAAAACAATTAAATTGCTGTTTGATACTGATTACTTAGAAATTATTTTTATTTATTGTTTTATTATTATTATTATTATTATTTTTTTTTTTTTTCAGAAAATGGAGTTAGGGCTTTTGCATCTGAAGTCCTCATATGCTTCTTTAGCTGAGTCAAAAGTAACCAGATGATTTTGTTTTAAAACTATTTGAACTTAATGCTAAAGTCCATTACACACAAACTTCAGCTTATCATTGTAAACAAATTCATAGCTCTTGTGTTCTCTAAGGTGAAAGAAAAGCTGCTCTCTTTAAAAATGTAGGGGGCATTTTTGACAGTTTAGGTCTGACTCTACTCTGGAGTAATATTCTGCAAGCCAATACATAGCATATTATGGGATATTTATACTAGCTCCACTAGCTTAGAACTGCTCTGAGGTAACCACAGCATTCTGTATTCTTGTCTCCAACCACTACTCTCTTCAACCAGCAGGTGGAGCCCTCACCCTATTAGTAATGGATATAATAAAATCTTTGCACAAAATACAAAAAGGACAACAATTGCATTTTAGACATTTTAGGTGAAACCAAATTAATTTTCCTGACTTTTTAGATTGATACTGGCAGAAGTATTGTAAAAAAGCTTGATAGACAAGAAACTTTCCTCCACTTTTACAGCCTGTCTGCAGAAATATTTCTACTAATAACACATTCATAGAGGCCTAGCGGCATATTAATATCAAAATTATAGGAAGTTTGCCTATATTGCACTACTTAACCACCTTAAACAACTTTGTATGTTTCTGGCCCAACCAATCCTACACCTCAATACGCAGGCGCTCTCCTAAAGTAGCCGAAACTTTGCATAAAAAAATGCGTGGGTGTAGGCCTACCATATCGTAGGCTAGTATCTAGATATAAACAGTGTTTTGTGTCCCTTTATATGGCTCTGGGTGCGTCCATGTGAGACATCAGAGGAAAGGGCC
>JAUCNH010152928.1:0-17279 GCA_032353275.1 Sardinella hualiensis
TGTTTACACGCATCTAGATGTTTTCATAAATGGATATATTTTTTTATTGTTTCGGACCTTTCTTTGACAAGTTAACAGAGTTTCAGCTACTTCATTTTATTTTTTTTAAAACGGCCTCCAAAGTGGAGATTTTTCAAAACACTACATTTTCTGGATTCCACTGGATACATGTAAACACAATTTAAAAATTAAATGGATTGAAAAAAAAAATCCATTTACAAAAAATATCTAGATGGGTGTAAACAGGGCTTACGTTGGTATCGTTGTATTGCAGTACTGCTACCACTGTACTGCTATTTACTACTGTAACTGCCTTTGTTGACTTCATACCATCTCTGCAGCATTGTTAAAAGCCCCCTTATCCCTGTTCCGTTGTTGGTGTTGTTGTGAGCACTCCGCTGTCATAACTGCATGAGCGGGATCACACAGGCCGCGTGCCCTTAGTCCAGTTTGGCGCAGTCACAAACTTCCCACAGTTACATAACTTAGTTAGACTCAGCATTCTGGCCCTTTGGAGCTCTTAAGTGGAAAACGAGGTGGAGGGAGAGAGGGATAAGAAGAGAAATGAGGGAAGGATGGAGGGAGGAAGGGATGAGGGAGGCAGAGAGTCGAGAGGGAAATGAGGGGAGGCGAGGGGCAAGGGTTAGTGAAAGAGAAACAGCATGACATGAACTGCGGTCACTGTCGTGCACACAAACAAACACCCATAGACTCGTTTGTGTGTAGTGTGCACACACACATACACACACAGACGCAGTTGTGTATGCTCACACAGTTGCTCACTCACGTGTGTGTGTGTGTGTGTGTGTGTGTGTGTACGTACACACACATACACTCATCCGTGTACACACACACACACACACACACACACACGAAGGCTGCCTTTGAATGCAGGAGCTTTAGCGTCTCCCCATGGATGAGAGCGATTGGCCTGGGACGCTTCTCCAAACTCCACAGCTGCACAGCCGAGATTAGGCCCGAATGTCAGCTCAAGGACTTCAGTGTTTACCCATAAACGAATCTGTGCTGACGTGGCAGTGCACACACACACACACACATATGCACGCACACACCTAAAATACACACATGCTTACTCTCTCAGGCACTCTCAGTGGTTGGTGACTCGCTGGCTTTGCCTCAAGTCCTGAATTCAGCCAGTGATTGTCGCAGTCTCATTTCAACATTTGAAGTTGACCTGCTAAGTTTATTATCATATCATAGCTCTTCTGACTATCAAAGCCCCCTGCCTATAGACCGTTTCAGATTCTAGTTCCATTGCTGGTCCCCCAGGACTTCCTGTTTAACATTCCATATGTTATGTTAATGTAACAGGAAGTAGTTGGGGACCACAATAGAATGTTTTGTCCAGAACCTGAAATGGTCTATAGAATAGGGGTCTGGCACATGCACCTGCCCACTACTCCACCGAACTAGCAGGTAGCTGGACCATTTGTTGGAATAGTTTTCAGTCAGTTATTGTAGGTCATTGACATAGGTTTCTGTTTTCCCTCATTTCCTCTATTTCATCCCGTGATGGGTCAAGTAAGCCTTTGGCACCGATACTTTGACACGAAAGCTTTCTGTGCATATTAACAAATGTATGAATATTATAATAAGATTTTCCCATTTCTGGGTTTGTGTCTGTGAATCCACCGGGGCAGATTATGTTAGCCATTAGCTTATGTTTTTAGCACTTTGTGAAAAATGTGTGTGGCCCGTCATTGAGATTATTGTAATGGATTGACTGGATTGAAATGCGTTGTTGCACAAGAGGCTTTCTGCCCTCATTGTCCAGCACTTCCTTTTTTTTGCTCTCACTTTGAAGATGGCGTTTAGCATTCTTTCATTTCTTCTTTCAGACACACTGCTGGTTGGTTCCCTTTCCGAAGGAGGCCCGTTGCCAGGGGCCCGAATGAACCCGCCCCAGAAGTCATCCAGAACCAGCAGAACCTGAACAATCAGAATCAGCGGAATGAGCCGGTAATCAGCAACTAGCCACACAACAACAACAGCAGCAACAACATACAACACTCTCCAGTGTGAAGTTTTGTTAGTTGTTTTGTTGGTTGTTTTCTCCCTTCCCCAGACACCTGTTCCAAGCAGGAAGTGTTTGTTGAAAGCCATCTGTTTCTCAAACAGGAAACGCAGTTACATAGTTAAATTGGGTCACAGAGAATTTTGGCCCTGATAAAACGATGCCTATGGCATCTACCACTACTAGAACTTAAAGACAACCATTAATTGCATGTCGTTACATTAGGAAGAAAAATATATCGAGGTTGACTAAAAGTACAGTTACTAGTAAATTATATAAAGGTGCTCCAGTGTCTATATAAGTACGCCAGAGAAGACTTGCACTATGTGAGAAATGCATTTGCAGACATTTTACCCTGAAGGAGGACTACTGTATATTCACACTTAATCATGTCCTCTGACATGTATCTGTATGTGCCACCCACAGGCGGAAGCACCAGCTGCAGGTGAGGGTCCTGATGCAGAGGCAGCAGAGGCAGCAGCAGCAGAAGGCCCCGACGGGGAAGCTCCACACCCCCTCACCCCAGTCCTTGTACCCCCACACCGTGTGTCTATCGTCTGGACTGCCTGGATCTTCTTCAAGTCCTTCTTTGCCTCACTCATCCCAGAGGTGCCCCAGGGCGTGGCAAACTGAGGTCAAACAAACCTTGCTTGCCTTCATGGAGAACGGACTACTCAAGATGGGCCATAGAAAGCAGTAGAGAGTTCGGTGGTTGTCGGTGGTTGTCGGACGATACTTGTGCCAGGCTCTCGCCACATTCTTTTTTTTTTTTTTTGCCAGGGGTGGAGACAAGACCTCAAGTTTTCTCTGAGCTCTTCAATGATGTCTATTTGTGATGGCACAACTTGAAGACTTGGGTTTCGTGACCAAACACCACAAACCAAAAAAAAAAAAAAAACACGAACCTGAGGTTCAAACATATTCCAAGTTCTTCCTACTCTTTTTGCCAAAACTCTTGTATATAAAATGTAAATATGTAAATATATCTGTAAAGAGTGTCCACAGCACTTTAGATAAGCCCCTCAAAAGTCTGGATGCGTGAAGATAAGCTATTGGAAGTTGTCTTATGCAAGCCCCTTGTCATCAGAGTTTAATTTTCTTGGAGGCCGCTAAGCTGCAACCCGCCAAAGTTGCGCTTAAGAGCAGAGCAGATCAGATCTCACCTGCTTCAGATTCCTCACCACATGTTTGGACATTGACAAAATGGCTGCTATCAGTCCAGCCTTCCCCTTCAGTTCTCTCGAAGAATCTGAACAGAGTGTACTTCATTGAGTTTTTTAGAAACCAAAGGATGCAGCCTGATATTTGCATCCTGCATGACAAGTTTATTGCTTACTGTAATTTATACTCCAGCATCTGTATTTTGTTTCCTTTGCCTGGGGTTATATAATGGTCAAGTCAAATTGTTAAAAGGGCATACAAACCTAAATATACACAGAAAAGAGCTTGTCTACAAAATAATTGTTTTGTAATGCAGAAGCTTGATATTGGTAATAGCAGGGACTGGCGTTTTCTGTTCTATGCTTAGGACACAAAGGCACTTTGTTTAATTTTCATGGGAGATTGACAGGAGACTCAAGCTTGACTGATGCCGTACTTGATATATGATACCAGACATTCAGTGGAGGCTTCAGTCACCCACTGTATTTATAAAGGAAACATTTTTTAATGACCTAAAAAAAATGAACAGTTTTACTGTGAATGTATTGGAAGTGCATCTGATTATGTACAGGATTAAAGTAATAAACTTATTCCTCACTTATCCTGTCTTTGCGTATATTCATTTTAGATGGGGCTGATTTTATATAGGGGGACATTTTAAAAGGTGTGCTCACTGAGATTCCTTAATATATTGTATTGTTTTGGAAAAAAAAAAACACCTTTGCACTCGTTCCGTTTTATAAAAACCTTTTTTTGTGTGTTGTGTTTGTCAAAGCGAAAGAAAACATGTTATTCATTTCCTGAACTGTCTGGGGATGAGCTCTGCATTCTTCCACAAGTACAGTCCAGCCTCCTGGAGAAGAGTTCAGTGACCTGTGCCAGAAATGCAGAGGTTACTGCAGGGCAAATGTCATCCCATGACTGCCAAAACATCTCCCCCGGCACCCATCAAACTCCACACTTCAGATATCTCCCTGGAGTAAAGGAGGAAGGAAAAGGGGAATAAGCAGCTGAGAGCTGTCAGAGGCTGGTAAACAGGGCGCTAGCTACACCACTGTTGTGCTTGGGGTAACTGTCAGTATTCTAGCACATCCTTCCTAGATTTAGCAGTTAGCATTTCTTTAAAGCATGTTTATGGTACTGGGATGTGATGTTTTGTTTCTGGTTCGAGTTCTTCAATGATTATAAATGTAGTGGAAAAAACGGCAGCGTGTCTATGTTCCCCAAGTCTTATGTTGCCCTCTTTCCTATGTTTCCTAACCCTAAGCCTAACCCTGACCAGAGTGGGGAACATAGGGATGAACGCGAAAAAAACAAGCAGTTTTACTCTAGGCTTAAACCAGCCTTTTCATATTCACTGTCACATACAGTTTCAAAGGCTTTAAAGGAATACACATTTATCATATGTTGAGGAAGGGAAACACCAGGGGTTTGTCTGGGGGAAATGGGCTCTGACTGGTGAAGGTGTGAAGACCCATACACATGCATGAGGAGAAGATATATGGCCTGCTAATGCTACAAACTGTTGCTAATCAACTTTGAAAAGCTAATACCTCAGACTAACTTATGAGTCGTAGACAATGGAATCATGGTGTAAAATCAGAGTTGGCACACAGAAAATAACGCAGTACGGTACTAAGCCTTAAATGTTTGTTTGATGAGCAAATAGTGGATAAGAATGTGCTATGTAGTATGCACCATAGACTAGACATGTCATGTGGCCATCTGCCAGTCCCAGTGTTTGTTGTCCTAGAGTTACCCCTCCACCTCTGCACATACCATATAGGCAAACTGGGGTCCAAAACAACAGAAAAAGCAAACAGTCCCCTAGCATGCATGAAGTATTTCAACTTTAGAAGTTCCTGTATGTCCAACCTCCTCAGTCCAATCCATGCACTCTTACCAGGACCCCTTGGGGACACACTAGCCCCCTCCCCCTCTGTCCTCCCTTGCTCTTTGGCTTTCTTCCATTCTCTGTGCAGTGGTCACTAGAAGTCTGGAAGGCGAACCTCTGGAAGAGAGAAGAGGAGAAAGACAAAGACTGCTTTTGGTATAGTGTCACGGTTGCTGTGGTCTTGTGATGAAGCCAGGTGTGATGCAGCTGCTGCTGATCCCGTTGCTGTCGCTGATTAGTCTTGGCCAGGCATGTGTGGATCCTGAGGAGGCGTACAGGTTCACAGGAGCTGTCTGCAGACTCACCTACCCTGCTGCGCTGGTCTGTGAGTGAAACCCTTTCCCTTCATCCAGGCACATCTACTTTCCTCTCAATGCTGTTATGCTGTTTTTGATTGATTGTCTGTGATTTCAATGGAGGACATGCATAAGGTCTCACATATCAGAAAAGCATGTGAACTATAGCATAAAAGATTTAAGATGTTAATAGAGTACATGATTCTTTGGAATTATGTTATTTCAAAATGGACTGTTGATAGCCCAGTACCTATACCGCTGTCGTACTGTATGTTTCTTACTGATAATGAATACTGCAAACTAATCAGTGGATTCTTTCATTCAACTAGTAAATGAGAAAACCACACGTGTGATTGAAGCTGCTTTCCAGCATGCTAAATACCCAAGCATAGAGGGAGAGAGGAACATGATGGTGTTTGGAAAAGTGACCTATGGACTTCACAAGTGAGTGCCTCACAATTTAACACACTTTTTCCGTACCATTAATAGTAAACATTGATTTTGCAAAATGTCTTTATCCCTGAGGTTAATACAAGAGAGACTACAGAATATAGGAATTCAGTTTTTTTTTCATCATTGTATTTTGTCATGGAAACATGATCTGATTCTAATCCAATGGATAATATTTATTAAACTAAGGAAAATATATGGTTTTGTCATTTAGTTTTTATATAACACTCACTCAAGTTTCATACATGGTACGGCTTATATTTGAAAATGTATCCAAAAGTTCATGTCTTTACTGATGTCTACAGATGTTGTTGTGGCCCTTCTATGATCTGTTTTTTTTTTCAATCTCTTCCATTTACTGTAGCCTGGAGATCCACAACCTGTCGATTGGCCACAGTGAGGTGGAACTGCGTGCTGGGGAGGGGATTGGCATTGTCATTTCTAACGTGTCTGCTGTGTTCAAGGGGACCATCAAATATGGCTATGGAAGCTGGCTGTGAGTTGCATACAAACAGCAGAGTGCATTTGGGTCACAGAGACAAAATAAGGAACTGCCTGTAGAGATTACATTCCCTGGCACAGGCTAGACTAGATGGGAGCCACTCTGAATGTCATGGCATCGTTCCTATAAAAAGTGAAGGTCATTATGCCCTTCAAATCTTTAGGCCTCACTATATTGTATACTGTGTATCACTGATTGTATAAAGGCGATGTGGTGTTTTACCTCATAAACCCTACTTTTATGAAATAGCCTACCCTCTCCATGTTTAACCAGTGTACAATTTGTCAATTTGAGGTATTATGTAAGATTTCATTCTTTCCTATTGTGCTTTACAGTATCAGAGTGTCACAGACTGTTGACTTTGAGATTGAATCTCAAATTGACCTGGGCATCAACCCAAAGCTTTGTAAGTAGACCTCCTTTGGCTTCTTCACTTCCTGACACAGATCTCACTTATATATTTTCATGCTGTGGTAAAGCATTGGCTTAATTGGTGTATAGGATCTCTTTGGATGATACACAAGACGATGAGATAATCATTAGAAAAGATAGAAATACCTTTGATCATGCCATTTTGTTTTAAGTCTGTGTGTCTATGTGTTTCTATAGAGTTGACTTAAAAAAATGCCATGGTGTTTTTTTGAATGTGCTTTGACATATTCTGCAATACTACAATGCTTCCTTCTACCAGTGCGACATGTGAATTGTGTTATAGCCTATTCCCGAGACTGGCTGAAAACGTTTTACTATTCTAGAATTCTAATGCATTTCCGATGACAGTAAATGTTCTAACGCCCCTCTTTTCCTCTCTCCCCTGTCAGACTGCGGCGCCGGGAAGGTGGCAGCAGACACCTCCGACTGCTTCCTCACATTCCACAAACTCAAGCTGATTCTGCAGGGAGATAGAGAGTAAGCTTCGCCTTGCTTGCAACATGAACATATAGGGGTGGGGGTGGGGATGGGCTTGGATGTTTGCAGATATCACCATTACACGACAGAGACACAGAACCAATGCTGTGTAGTATAGTGAATATTGTAGGCAATAGCAATCCATTCTATACAGTAAAATCATTATCTTTGTCTTAAAGGATCTCTTACGCATGTATGCTAATATACATATCTTGGTATGCTGGGTATGTGTACAGAATGAATGCACTATACTGTACTCTACTGTATGTGCTCAGTATATGCAGTTGAATTTTACTTATTGCCTTATGTGACTGGTTTATGTTGTTACTTTAGACCTGGCTGGTTGAAACGTGTCTTCACAGATTTTGTCACCTTCACAGTGAAACTAGTCATCAAAGGCCAGGTAGGTGCTCAGACCTCTGAACAAAGACAGCTTCTTTGGGGGAGCATGGATTGCTCATTCATGCCCCCTGTTGTTCAATTTAAAAATAACATGGAAGTATTATGGAATGTTATCTGAAACGTTTTTTTTTTGTTCTTGTGGTTTTTTCAATAATTAGTTGTACAAACAAGAATTATATAGAGACCAGATAAGACTGAGAGTAAATATCCAAAGAATGAAATAAGTAGTAATATTTATTATAAATAATATTACCTTATCAATAAAGTCCAAACCAGTGAAGACCACTCAAACACATTTCTGAGATTAACTCAGTGTCTTTGCTTAACTGCAGATCTGCAAAGAGATCAACAATGTGGCAAATATTCTGGCAGACTTCATACAGGACCAAGCAGGTAGGCTACAAGTGAAATGGACTCGTCAGCCTCTTTTGTTGCTTTCATTTCTTGTGTATCCTGAAAGAGTTATGCTTGGTATGACTATCCACAGAACAATTTCTCAGCGAGGGGAACATCACCATCGACATTGGAGTGACCTCAGCACCAGTCATCACCTCCAACTATGTAGAGTCTTATCACAAGGTTGTGGATGCAAGATGGATCATTTTATTTTTTGGTTGATTTAAATAGAAAACATGTAACATAAATTTTGTAAAGGTTATTTCAGCTTATGATCATTAAGTTACATAGGCCTGAATAAATGTGTGACTTTGTTTAAGGTACATACTGTAATGTACGAATGCTTTTTAGAATTTTTCAGTGTTATAGTCAGGTTTGAACTTATTTGTTGGTGCTTCTTTTTATTTGTTTGTTTTTGTTGTGTTGACCAGGGTCTGACCATCTATAATGGCACCAAAGCAGTCATCAACGCCTCAGTCTTTCACCCATCTCAGCTGACTGAGGACCGCATGCTCTACTTCTGGTTCTCTGACGACGTCCTTAACCCATTAACAGCTGCTGCTCACCACGATGGACGCTTTATCCGGAACATCACTGGAGCAGAGCTCACGGTACACACTTTTGCTAAAATAGATGACCATAATCTGAGATTATTTGACTGTTTGCTTTGGCTAAGTAAGGTATCTGTATGAGAAAGGTGTGGCCCAATATAACCTGCAAGGTAAACAGATAATCTATTGTACTGTTAATCCAGTAATTCGTGTAGGCTTTGTATAGTATTGCTAGTATAAACTGTGAGGGCGTTTTGCAAGGGCTGAGAGTTTCTTGTAAGACCTAACAAATTTCTTGTAAGACCTAACCAGCTTTCAGTTAGGAACAAACTGTCTTTGCTTGTTTGATATCCTTCTTTACCAGTGGGGGGCAGTGTAGGATAGACAAAGGTAGTGCCCTTTATGTGAGATGGGCCTGCACTGAGCTCTTGAGACTGTAAGTGAAACAAATCCCTGATTCTTTGCAGGACCTCTTCAAGGCAGACCTGTCTACAGAAATGCCAGCCTCCATCAAGCAGGTATGATGTCAGCAGCAGTGCAGCCCGTGTCAGCGTGTCTTCATCTTTGTCCTCATGCAGTCAGTGTATCCTCATGTACGACCGAACCAGAGTTTCCTGTCATGTGAATGGCCTTTGTTGGGTAAATCCAGACCAAGCCTCAGTCCAGAGCCAGTGTCAGTCCAGAGCATGTGGAATCACTGTCCACCTCTAGTTTTCTGGGGCATAACTAGTGTGAAAGTTTACATTGCATCAGTACATACAAAATATTTTCAGCAGCTCTGCAAATATATTCTTATTTGTAAATGATAGCTTTCATATAAAGTGCAATTTACAAATCAAAGGAAATAATAGGCTTACCTCTGGTTTAACAAAGCCATCATCATTGGTTATACATCACTTAAAGCTCACCCCATGTTGGATATGCAGTTGTGATTGAAGTTCATTGTGAAGTTCAAAGCAAAGCATTTCCCCATGCACCCCATCTACTCTATGTGAGACATCAGCCTCTATCAGCCTCTCTCTCTCAGACACACACACACACACACACACACACACACACACACAGATTGTATTTTAGAATTATGTACTCACATGCGAATTGTCTTAGAGGATCCTGAAATGGTGTCTGTGTTTGTTAGATCCTGTCCTCAGAGGCTGCTGTATTAACTGCCTGGAGTGTCAGCGTGCCTCAGCTATGGAACGTTCCTGACGGCACGCATGTGAAGGCAGTCGCTGCAGTAGAGCTGTCTCCTGGCCTGCCCAGCTCTGACATCCCTTCACTGTACTTCGAGACGGTCAGCAAAGCCAAGCCTCCAGACTTTGTCATGTATCATATCATCCTACACAGAGCAGCACTGGAGTGGTTACTATAGGGAGCAACACTGCACTGCGATTTTGTATGACGACTCAGCACAATGCAACAGCACAGCACAGCACAGCCCAGTATAGCATAGCATAGCACAGCAGAGCATAGCACAGCATAACACAACACAACTCAATGCAGCACAGCACAAGACAGCATAACACAACACAACTCAACGCAACACAACACAACACAGGGAAAAAAAACTTAACACAACACAACATAAAAAATACAAAACCCAGCAGCACAGTTTAGGGAGTAGTTTATGTTATTTAATGTAATACTACTTAATTAATATTGTAATAACAATGTTTAGTGTTGTAAGACATAACAGCAATTTTTTTCTGTCATTTTTGCTGAATTATTTCCTCTTTAACTAATTTGATGTGAACTCATGTTTCAGGAGGTGGAGGTGAGAGTTCATACATCTTACGCAGACAAGAAACTCATTCTGAAGGCCATGGCTATACGGTATGTGAGAGTGTTTTTTCTAGGGATGGGATGACAGTATGTTGTGTCATCCAGTTAACCTGTTTTGTTGATTGCATCTCAGCATTAACAGAAAATAAATTTGTTAGCCGCTGATTGTTAATCTTTCATTTGTCTCACAGGATTTCCATAGAAAAGATTCTTCAAAACCAAGAAATAATTGCGGTAGGTAACACAAGACAGTGTATGTCGGTATCTTGTAAACATATCCATGTATAGATATTGTGCAGTTTTATGTGATTTATGTGATGTGACCAGCTGGAAGATGCCATGGTGACTTACTTAAAGGAGGCTGTAGAGAAGATTGGGATACCCAAAGTGACTTCATGTAAGTCTTTAATTATGTGTGCTTTGTGAGACAGACAATTTCTGTTTGTGTGTGTGTGTGTGTGTGTGTGTGTGTGTATACTATAATTTTTTTCCATTCTTTCTCATCTTAGACCTAGAGCCAGGCCTGACAGCTTTGATGGACATGCAGGGATTGAATTTGTTTGACATAATCGATCCTGAGGTGGTGACACAAGATGTAAGTTCTCTCTCTTTCTCTCTGGCTATAGCCAGCCTAATGTATCTCATATATTTAGATAAATAAAAATGGAGACATTGACAATAGGCTAAGCCCGAAACGTTGGTTCCTCCAGCCTTGTCCTAAGACTATGTAAATATTCTTTCGGTGTAAAATATAAGTTAAATGAGCATCAGCCTCCGAGTGCGTCTCCATCTTTTCTTCATTGATACCTGTATGTTTTTTGGAGTTTATGCACCGGGCGAAACACAACTCAAACTCAAGTTGCAGACGCCGACCCTCAATTGATAAATAAAAATGTAAATAAAGTAAACTAATAATATGTTTGTTGTTTTGTTATTCCAGGGCTATGTAGTTGTCCGGATGGGATTTGGATTCCCTCACCATCTACTTGTTGAGTTTCTAAAGAAAACACTGGTTTAATACATTGGTGTAAGCTGTGACTTGAGAGGGATTTTTTTTTACTTTCTTACAAGAAAAATTTAATCTTGGCTTCAAGCTGAGATATGTTCCTCATTAACATATTTTGTATTGCAAATCAGTCTACGAAGATAAAACACACACACACACACCGGGCAGGCCAATATGGGGTGGGTGGGGTGCAATGAAGTGTGTTTGTGTATGGCTTATGTATCCCATGTTAAGATTAAGTTATTTTATTAAAGTTGTACATATCATTCACAGAAATAGCATTGTCTTGTTCATTCTTATTTTTAACATTTTATCTCTATGTACTGTATCTACCTAATTAGGTACCGTAGTAGGCCTATAACCAGTGTAACAATATGTTATATGCAGGTACAGTACTTTTTTGGTACGGTACACTTTATTTTAAGGGTTTATTGCTGTATCAAAGAGTAAGTTACCAACACAGCATACAATGTATTGTAGCATAATGGCACACGTTACTTGGCAGAGCAGACCTTTGACTGGGAGTAAGCATGGTTTGTATCCCAAATGCCATTTCCCCCTTCATGCACCCTCAGTTAGTTGGTCAACATGCCCTGTGCGCATTGATTTCATCCATTCCAGCGTGCCTTGGAGGTCAGTCCAGCCTATTGCCTCCCTAGAAGAATTCGGCGCTAGTGGAAATAACAGGTCGTTCTAATCAAACAGAGACAAACTGTTGGTCCGCTTATGATGTTCTGTGAGCAAGCCTACTTGCTTTTTGGAGGGTTTTATTTCACTCAACAACGACTGCGTTCCAGCGTTCGCGCCGTGAGGGGACAAATGCTGTGCATTGCCAACGCACTGCTTGTCGCATTATTATGTGCAGTGCACCGTCCTACACACACAAAAACGTTTGTTTGTTTTAAGTTAACCAAGTCAGCCCAGTCAAACTAACTTAATAAACTGCTCTATTATTTACTTATTCAGAGTTACGTTATGTCTTCTTCCTCATAGTACTGTACATCAAGTACCCCAGGTTCTAAGTATGAATAGAATTTGTAAGTAATTTGCATCAATTAAGCTTTTAGTCTACCCGACAACGCAGTTTCTTAAATCGAAACCTTGCTGGAGTTACTTTCGTTTTCTCTTTTATTGCACGACGTAATAATGCTCGACTCTGGTGAGTTCCTCACATTTAACATTTTAAGTCTGTGTTTGGAAGTTTGCTAATTGTAGAAATGTGCAGTCATCTTGTGCTATGTAGGCTGTCTATACTGTACCATAAGATATAGCCTACGCCTACGGGACGATATTCGCTACATGAGCGATTATGCGGTGGTGACTGGGGTCAGTTGAGGACATGTCTGTTTGGGTTGTAACGTTATGGTATACAGACAAAGAGTAGTAGGATAGAAGCCCAGAGAAGTGCTAAAGCTCCCATTTGACATTCACTGAATTAAAAAAAAACAACAACACCAATACCATAAAATTGGTCGGGCAACAATTTGGGACATATTTCGGGCAGGACCACTGCATGGCGACTTGAATCATGCATCAAGCTGGTTTTGTTTTGGGAAGCAGCCCTATAGTGATAGCCATTGTAATGTTTTATCAGAGTTTAAGCTACGCATTAGAAGAAGAGATCGGTAAACAATTATTTTATGAGTATTATGTATGTTAATGTTGCCGGTTCTGCCGTAGAAGGATGCTTGTTGCGCGTGGCGTGGTTGCCTCCTGGAGGCTTTGAAACGGTTAACTAAAACATGAAAATTTAGCAGTGGGAACATGAAGGGTTACTCAGTTGCAATTACTGAATCACTTTCTTATGTGAGGTATGCAGCAGCTCTCCTCTGGTGGAATTAAACAGTTGTGTGAAAAGCCAATGTTTAGCTGGGTAGGCTAATCACCAGAATTCTACCATACAACGGAGGAGTTGGTGCCCTGCCCATTCCCTTTGATGGTAGTCTTGTGTCGGACATAGTTTCTACTTGACACTGTTCACCAGGCAGGTGAGTCTTTGTCTGTGTTTGTGTGTGTGTGTGTGTGTGTGTGTGTGTGTGTGTGTTTGTGTGTGTGCTTGCTTATCTAGGATAATGAACACCAATGAATGACTGAAATCCCAAATAGCCCCAATAGAGAGAGAGAGAGAGAAAAGAAGAAGAGAAAGAAACAGACACAGAGAAGAGAAGAGAAGAGAAGGCTTCACCTTGCTGAAGTCCACAGTGCTGTTCTCGCGGCTGCCCCCGGCTCCGGCGATGCGGCCCTCGCTGGGCTTGCTGTTCTCCAGGCTCCCGGGGGCCGACTGTGGGGACGCCAGCAGCCCTGCCCACAGGCCAGCAGGGATTGGGCCAGAGAGGGGTGGTGGATGGGAGGGGAAGGAAAAAAAGAAACCAATCAGTGTTGAGCCAAAATAAATAAATAATAAATAAAAGCAACAAGCAATTCACTCAGAGGCTGCTATTCCTTCCTATGCATTCCAATGTCATGTATGCACGTATGCATGCGTGCGTGAGGCCGCAGGGCCATGCATACTCACAAGGCTGCTGACATGCACGCTAACTAAAACTGGGATCGAGGGACTGAGAAAGGCACTTCATTCATTATCCAATGAGAAACGCATGCTGTGGGCTAATGCTTTTAATAGGCAACAGCACCCTACCCTGCCCGACCTGACCCGGAGAATGGGGTGTGTGGTCCTGACGCACACACACAGGACAGGATGGGTTTTTGTTTTTTTCCATTGCAACAGCTGGCCAAGGGGTGAGGAGGGGGACACGACGACAACGACATGCAACCTAACACAACACAATACAACACAACACAAGCCAGCCACAGATCAGCTCGGGCTTAACTTCCACAGGACTGGCATTGTTATTGCGCTCGTAACCCAATCACAGAGCAGCACAAACTGTTCCAAGTATTGGGAGTGTGCCTCCAGGGCCAGAAACTCACTCTCTCTCTCTCTTTCTCTCTCTCCCCACACACACACACACACACACACACACACACGCTGTACACACATGCAAACACACCCAGTATACATGTACCTCTAGAGCCAGCTAATAACACACACACACACACACTTAAAGTATACCTTTAGAGACAGCTAATTACACACAAATATGCACACACACACTAGACATCCACATCCCTTCTGAAGAACATTCAGCATGTGGTCCAGAGAGAGCAGCTCAGAAAGAAAGAAGAAGAAGAATCAGCAGCATCTCTAGACACCCTAAGATGGGAAATATTATGGGGTGTGTGAGACAGAAGCCAGAGCAGATTTGTGCACAGGTGGGGGGATTGTTGATTGGCATTGTGTTCACAGTGCACTAGCTCAGGTTTGGGTACGTCAGTGGGGTAAGAGGGGGTTGGGGTGAGAGAGAGAGAGAGAGAGTGAGTGTGTGTGTGTGTGTTGAGGGAGTGGGGGGAAGGGGGAGTGTCGTGGAGTGGGGCGGTGAGCATGTGAGAGTTCCATGCGTGTATGTTGGCTTGCCATAAATAAACCCTGCTAATAAGATGCACAACTCTGCTTCAGTTCGGCTCCCAAGGAGAGAAGAGGGTGTCAAATTGATGGTTTGTCTAATAAGCGGTGATGTTTATATGAGGGAGAGATCCACTCCCAGATGCCCAGGGAACAGGAGAGAGAGGGAGGAAGAGGACGCGCCATCAGGAGGGATATTAAAAACGTGCAGGAAGCTCGGTGATCTTCGACTAACATCTACACTTCCAAAGCTCAGAATTATAAACCAGCTGTACTACTGAGTGTGTGTCTATGAGGATTTGTGTGTGTGTGTGTGTGTGTGTGTATGTGTGTGTGTGTGTGTGTGTGAGATGCGTCAAGCCCGGCAGCAGATGTTCACATCCACTCACCCTCAATCTAACAAGTCATTAGGCAGGGCGACGGGAGGGAGGGAGGGCAGCAGGGGGACAAGGAAGGTGAGGTAGAGAGCAAGAGAGAGAAGGAGGGAAGGAGAAATAGAGGGGGAAGAGTGGAGTAAAGAAGAAAAAGGGACAGGGAGGGATAGAACAGAAGGGCAAGGGAGGGTGAGAAAGGGAGTGAGAAAGAAAGGGAGAGAGAGAGAGAGAGAGTGTGAGAGAGAGAGAGTGTGAGAGAGAGTGCGAGATAGAGAGAGAAAGAAAGAGAGAGAAAGAAAGAGAGAGAAAGAGAGAGAGCCCAGGCAGGTCGCAGCTCGTCCTGTCTGCCCCAGCTGCGTCACACTGAGCAGCTTAAGCTGGACCTGCCACTGGTGCTCAGGGGGACACCAAAACCAGCTCTCAAAATCTGCTCTTCACTTCTCTATCTCTCTCTCTCTCTCTCTCCATCTGTCTATCATTCTCTCCCTCTTTCCATGTCTTCCTCAGTCCATCTTCTCTTCTCTCTCTCTCAGTTTTTGTAGACTGACTCAATCTCTCTCGTTCTCAATCTCTCTTTCCAGGCTCTGACTCACTCAAACTGGCCCAATGTGTCTCTCCCATTGCCTGTCTTGTCACTCTTAATTACACAGAGTGTGACAGACTAGTCTACTCCCCTCTGTTTACGACCCTCTCTCTCTCCCTCCCTCTCTCTCTCTGCCACTCTTCCTCTTTCAACACTTTTGTTGTCTCTCTCCCTCCTTCTTATCTTTCATTTTTGCCTGCACTCACACACACACCCACACCCACACACACACAGACGCAGACACACACACATACAAGTAGTTCACACACTTTTTTCCCTTTCACAACCACACAACCACACATTCTCGATTGGCAGCCGCACACTACGTCACCATTCCAGGAACAACCATCCCCCCACTGGATCGTTTAATTTCTCAGAGTTGATGGCAAATGGCTTTCTAGTTTTTCAGCCTGTGGCGTATGTTGGGAGAAGGGGGAGGCACAGGGGGACAGTAGGCTAGTCCTCCAGCCAGCATCCCAATGGGACTGACTGAGTGAGGTGACACGACTGGCACGGAAAGGGAGCGGCCCCAGTACCGCACCAGGAGGCACCCCGGCCCAGCAGAAGTCACATGGAGAAACAGAAGGCATGAGGGAGGCCTGCTGATACTCCGGCTGCTGCTTGCTGCTGGTGCCCGGGGCTTTTGGGAACTAACTCCAGTCTTGGGGTGTTACAGAGGTCAGAAATGCTACTCCTCCTGGTGATGGGGGCGATCATGCAAGAACAAAGGTCAAGCAAGGGGAATGACAGTAATGTGGGGAATATGCTGGTAATGGTGACCGTTATGCTACACATTTCTGACTGTCTCAATCATGGCCTAAGTGAGAAAGTATCTGCACATAGGCCTAACTCATGCTTTTCCTCTAAAAGCTTTTAATAATCTGATAATAATGTGTCGAACTAAGAAATGGACGACGTGCTTGTCCAAAAACACCTTCAGCTGCATAACAGAGAGCTGGTGCCTTGGTGAGTCTTGCAGCTGGCAATGCAGTGTTGCAGGTCTGCATCACATCACACTGGTGTCCTGGCTGTCTGCTGGAGACTGTCTCCAGGAGGGGGTGTCATGACCAGATGGCCCACCTCCCTCCTTCCCTCCCTCCCTCCCTCCCTTTCCCCCTCCCCCGCCTGTCCGCCCCTTGCTGGGGTTATCTCAGGTCTGACAGGGTCTGCTGATAGCGATGTTCAAGTTGGTACAAAAACACACTCACAGGCATGACGACCTTCCAACAAACATGGAACCACCTGTGTAGTTAGAAATACACACACACACACACACACACACACACACACACACACACACACACACACACACACTACATGCACCTAACTTAAACTGGTTTTCTGTATATTCCCTACACCATGTAGCCTATAAACCACAGGACAGTGCTTTTTGAACATTACAAAAAAAAAAAAATTAAAATTCATTTAAGTAACTGGTTACTTTTTTCCTGTGACCAGCACAATGTTGGACATAA
>JAUCNH010153023.1:0-12242 GCA_032353275.1 Sardinella hualiensis
CCACCCCACACACACAAGCCCAGAACAAGGCCCCCCAGGAAACAGCCTAGTGAAAATGCTTTACTGAACACGCTACACTACCCCCCTCTTAGTAAAGTCCTCGACCCCGAGGACAAAGTCTCTGAACCTCAGTGGCGCACGCCTCTTCCTCCTTGGTCGCCCTGTGGGCGTGGTCCCACCCGGCTGGGTTGGTTCACCGCCCCGAGGCGGCGTGTTCAGTCCCGGATAAGCAGGTAGGGCCCCGCTTGGGCCCTCCTGTGGGCTGGCTGTTGTCTCCTGCCCAGATGGTGTCACAGCAGCACCCGCATCCCCCAAAGGCGCTGCAGAGCCCCGGTAAGGTGCCAGCCGGTCCTGATGCAGGGCTACCTTGCGCCCCCGGGGAGGTAACTGCACCCGATAAACAACCTCCCCCAGACGCTCCAGGACTCGGCACGGCCCCACCCAATGACTGTCCAGTTTGGGACATCTGCCCCTCTTCCTCTGTGGAGAGTAAACCCACACCAGCTCACCCGCAGCAAAGTGTCGCCCCCTGGCACGCAGGTCATAATTTCTCTTTTGTCGGGCCCCTGCGCTCTGCATTTGCATCCGGGCATACGCATGTGCAGAGTCCAACCGATCTTGCAGCTGTTTAGCATAGGCTGGACCTGCGGGGGTGGATGGTGCGTCCGGGGGCCGTCCAAAGGCCAGCTCCGCCGGCGTTCTCAACTCCCGCCCCAACATAAGAAGAGCAGGTGTGCATCCCGTAGATTCCTGCACAGCGGTGCGATATGCCATCAGAACAAGGGGAATGTGCATATCCCAGTCTAGCTGATGGGTGGATGTCATCAAAGACAACTGTTCGCCCAGAGTGCGATTAAATCTCTCTACTAACCCGTCACTCTGGGGGTGGAGTGGCGTAGTGCGGGTCTTTGTGATTCCTAGGCGAGTGCACATGGTGGCAAAAATTTTAGATTCAAAATTCCGCCCCTGATCACTATGGATAGACTCTGGGACCCCTAGTCGACTAATAATTCCCCCAATCAGTGCATCAACTATCGTCTCCGCTTCCTGATCTGGCAGTGCATAGGCCTCAGGCCATTTAGTGAAATAATCCACTGCAGTGAGTATGTAGCGATTATCTCTCTCTGTGCACGTTATTGGCCCCACAATGTCTACCCCCAACCGCTGCATTGGCTCTCCCACTGGAAACTGTTGTAATTGTGCCCTGGACTGGCCCTGGGGGCCCTTACGAGCTGTGCAGAGATCACAGCACCGACAAAAGTCCTCCACATCTCTCCTCAGCCGTCCCCAGTAGAAGGCCTGACGCAGGCGTCGGAGTGTTTTTGTCACCCCAAAGTGCCCTGATCCTGCAGGGCCATGCATGGCTTTGAGAACTAACTGCTGCATTGCCCTAGGCACCACTATCTGCCACCTTTTCTCCCCAGTAGCTGGCTCCACCCATGCTCTTTGAAGGACCCCCTCAAGCAGCCGGAGATGACTAAATTTAGCCCACAGTCCTTTTGTCCATGGGGAGAGAGCTGCTACCTCCTCCCATGGAGGCCGCTGCTGTGTCTCCACCCACAGCATCACTGGTTGCAGATCCGGGTCTTGTCTCTGTCCCTCCGCCCAGTTTGCACTGTCCACCACCTGCAGCTCTCTACTCTCTCTAATAGCCCCCTCACCTGCTTCCTCCCTTTCTGCTCCCAGAACCAGCTCTTTTTCTCTCGCCTCTCTGCGATCACAGTACCGGCAGCCCTCTGCCCTACACGGTCGCCGTGATAGTGCGTCTGCGTTGCCGTGTCTTTCTCCTGCACGATGGGTGATGGTGAACTCGTAGCATTGCAGTTCCTCCAGCCAGCGTGCCAGTTGGCCTTCTGGCTCTCTGAATGTCATTAGCCACTGCAGGGAGGCATGGTCAGTGCGTAAAGTGAAGCGCTGACCACACAGGTAGTATTTGAAATGCCGGATTGAAAACACTGCTGCGAGCAGCTCCCTGCGCGTGACACAATACCGCCGCTCTGCTTTACTCAAGGATTTGCTGTAGTAGGCTACAACCCTCTCCCCTTCTGGCCACACTTGGGATAGCACTCCCCCTATACCCTCCCCACTTGCATCTGTGTCCAGAATGAAATGTAATACAGGGTCAGGGGGTGCAAGGACCGGTGCACTCGTCAGGGCTTGCTGCAGTGTACGAAAAGCTCCTTCACAGTCCCCTGACCAGACAAAAGAGTGGTCTTTCTGTAGCAGCCTGTACAGGGGAGCAGCAATGCATGAGAACCCCCGCACAAACTTTCTGTAATAGGAAGCCAGCCCTAAAAAACTCTTTAGTGCCCTCTGGTCTACGGGGGTGGGCCACTCGCGTATGGCACACACCTTCTCCTCCATGGTGCCAATGCCCTCACCACCCACCCGATGCCCCAAGAAGGTTACCTCTCGGCACAGTAGCCTGCACTTATCAGGGTGCAGCTTCAGCCCTGCCTCCTTGATCCGTTGCAGCACCCTGCGCAGAGCTGCCATTGCTGCATCGAATGAACTGCCATGGGCGAGAATATCATCCAAAAATACAAGACATTCAGAGCGAGGAACCCCTGCTAACACCCTCTCCATTAATCGCTCAAAAGTGGCGGGCGCATTACAAAGTCCAAAACAGAGAACTTTAAACTGCCACAGTCCTTTCCCTGTGCAGAATGCTGTCTTGGGCCGGGCCTCCTCAGTGAGGGGAACCTGCCAGTATCCACTTCTGAGGTCCAGGGATGAGAACCAGGATGACCCCGCCACCAGATCTAGGCACTCATCCACCCGCGGGAGGGGATAGGAGTCTTTTTTGGTGACCTCATTCAATCTCCTATAATCCACACAGAAGCGCCACTCCCCCCCCTTCTTTGGCACCATGACCACTGGAGATGCCCAGGGGCTCTCAGAAGGCTCTATTATGCCAGCTCGCTGCATTTTGTCTAAAGCCTGCTCTGCTGCTTCCTGACGGCCCAGAGGGAGACGGCGCGGACGCTGCCGTATTGGTACAGCAGTGCCAGTATCGATGGAGTGTTGCACCAAAGAGGTCTGCCCCAGCTCCTCCTCTTCGCATGAAAAGCAGTCCCGGAACTCCATCAACAGCTGCCATAGCTGCTCCTGCTGTCGTGCGTCCAGGTCGCCCACGCTCCTTTGCCATACCTCGTGCAGCGCTGTCATCCTCTTCTCCTCCCGGTCTGGCATACCCTCACAGCACCCAGGCGCTGGTGTCACTGACCCTGTGGTGCATGCAAGAGTAGCTGGGAGATGTGTGACTCGATGAGCCCCTGATGGAGACGCAGATGGGGCTTTACTGAGTGTCCCTTCCTGGCCTCTTTGTATTCCCTCCCCCACAAAACGAGTGTGGGGCCCTGCTGTGAGCACTGACATATGCTTGGGATCTAGAGGCCTCATATTCACCACCTGCCCATCACTAAAACTCAGTGTGGCTTTACTCAGGTCTAACTGACAGCCCTTATCCTGCAAAAAGTCCAGACCCAAAATGCATGAATCCTGTACTTCAGCTACCCACACAGGGTGTTTCATGGTCCGCCCCCCAACTGTTACCCTCAGCAGCCCTCTCCCTTTCATTGGTGCTAGCTCACCAGTTACTGTACGGAGTTGAACTGCTGTGCCCTCCAGTTGTATTCCCTGGGGCACCACCTCTGGCCGCACCACTGTGACTGTTGACCCTGTGTCGACCAAGGCTGTACATGGAACCCCCTCTATGCAGATTGGAATATGGCAAAAGTCTGATATAGAAGTCCTTCCCACCACGATCAAGTCCCGCCCCTGGTCCCCACTGTCCTGCCGGGCCTGGCTGGCATCAACTGGTGATACACGGGACATTGCTGTGGGGGCACGCAGCGTCCCGCCTACTGCGACCCCTCTCCGTTTTCCGCATCCTTAGCCAGGGCCGGGCATTTCCTTTTCAGGTGTCCCGCTTGACCGCAGCCCCAGCAGAGGCGTGGCTGGGCCCCTGGCTGTGTCCGCTGTTGTCGGTTCGGAGGCAGAGCCAGCCCCCTGATCATTTCAGTTACCTCGTCCACCCAGGCTGGCCGCTGAGCAGTCATCTCACACTCCCCTGTTGCCCTAACCAGCGGAGCAGCGCTGTGCAGTGCAGCGCCCATGACCATCTCCCTCTCCAGTGCATATTCTAGAGCGTCAGTCAGTGTTTGTGGGCGAGCCAACTGAGTGTGAACTCGCAGATCAGGTGGAGAAAGTGCCCTGATAAACTGATCACGGGCCAGCTCGGTTTGCACTGTAGTTGGCATGTGCGCATATGCCCGCCTTGTCAGCCCTTCAATGTCGTTCGCCAGCGCCCGCAGCGGTTCCCCTCCACGTCTCTGGCGTGTGTGTAGCTCCGACCGCAAAAGCTCCGAACGAAAACATTGTCCAAAGCGGCGCTCTAGTGCTCCCGTAAGAGCCTTGTAGTTAGCCCGTTCGCACGGGTCCAAGAGCAGCAGACAAGACAACGCGTCGTCAGTCAGACAAAGGGCGAGCTGGAGGGCTTTCTGATCATCAGACCAGCCACTTGCTTGAGCTAACAGTTCGAACTGAGCATGAAAAGCCTCCCAGTCTGATTTTCCAGCATATTTAGGAGTTTTTATCCCTACCGGCATTTTTAGTCCCTGCGCGCCGCCATCTTTGTTTACATCCTGGTCGGAAGTGTCGTTCCTCGTCATTCTGGCGCGAGGAATACAGTGTTTGCTAACTTCTTCAGTCCCACCTGCAGCCGCTAAGTGTGACTCTTCCCAGGGTGATGGCTCTCGTTTCACCTTGGTGGTCTTCGGACGAGTGTCACTGGCCACATATTGTCCTCCCCACACCGGTGCAGCGCAGGCATAACCCTCTTCCACCTCCTCCTCCATCTTGACATACACTGAATGCTCCATCTCTCCGTGGCAACCCACTCACCCCACAGAAGTAGGCTATGCAGCCAAGCCAGTCTCTTCTGCCGACTTCCACTCCGTAACGTTATCAGTAAGTTTTATTCTGACACCATTTGTAGCGTACACGACTACTTAAGGAAGACACCTCTTGTCACAAAAGGTAGTTTTATTAGCAGCTGTTGTCGGCCACAGCCACGCCAAAACACAACTCGTCAGGAACTTTTTCTAGCAACCTTTTTCCCTCCAAGACTGTCCAAAAACTCCCCCCAATAACACACTGAACCCCCAAAACCACACCCCCACCATCCCAGGAGGCGCCACCCCACACACACAAGCCCAGAACAAGGCCCCCCAGGAAACAGCCTAGTGAAAATGCTTTACTGAACACGCTACATACTGAACACACTGAGAAGAAAATGATATGTGTTTTCTGGAATAATACTTGGGCATAATACAAATACATAAATATCAAAAAAAGGTGGTGTGTTCCTTTAAAGATCACTGAGTATTTACATACTGTTGCATGGTTATCCTTCACATTATTGTGATTGACAGACCCAGAGGTGACATATCAGCATCCATCAACCTCAGAAGAGGGTAAGTCAGTGCCAACTACACTGTTAACGAGCCTTTGATAACTACTGTATGCCTCACTCACCTGTACTGTAGGTATGCCAAGCTTTTTATGGAAAGTTTTATTATGAAAAATAAATTTGTAGTTATGCCACTGAAATGTGATAAACAGACCCAGAGCTGACATCTCAGCATCCATCAACCACAGCAGTACTGTATGTAAGCCAAAGCTTGCAGCTAATCTGTTAGCCAGGCCTATGAAACTACAACTTTCTCACCTGTTGCTATGCCGAGCACTTTATTGAGTGTTTTATTGAAAACATAAATGCACTAGATGTTGTAATAGCTGTGACACTGAAAAATGATCCACAGACCCAGAGGTGATATCTGAGCCTTCATCAACCTCAGCAGTAGGTAAGTAAATGCTAGCAACTAAACCAACCTGTTAGCTAAGCCTACGATACCTTCACCTTTCTCACCTGTTGGTATACCAAGCATACAACAACTATACAGTTGGCAAGCCAAGCCTTTTTTTAGTATTTTTGAAAATATAAATATACTATTTGGACCGGAAATGTGATTTACAGACCCAGAAGTGCCATTTCAACCTCCAGTAACCTCAGCAGTAGGTAAGTCAACTCTAGCAACTACACTTGGCAAAGCCTATGAAACTACACCTTTCTCACCTGTAGGTATACCAGGCCTACAATAGCCGATAAACCTCACTTACTAAGCAATCTCACTCTTGTATGTAAACAAGTCCGTGACCCTAAATTAAATGTCTCTACCTCCACATGGCCAACAAGTATACTGTAGCAATGCATGTAGTTTGTGCTACCATAGGTTTGGGGCAGAGTATGAAAAGTGTGTGTGTGTGTGTGTGTGTGTGTGTGTGTGTCTTTCAGATTCAACTTTACTAATAGGAGTGTGCCTGACTCTTGCTGTACTGATGTTAGGCTTTGGGGTCTTTATATACCTCAGACGTAAACACAACAGGACATCAAGTAAGTATCTCTCTTCATTTTATTTAGGTTATTATTTATTTAGATTTATTTATTTATCAATCACTGGTCTGGTCACCGAAAGACCAAGCCATCTAAGAGCTTGTCACAGGAAGCAGATGTTCAACAAAAACCATTTTTAGATATTTATGTATGTATATGTAGGAGGCAGATTACTATAGGTTGGTATTCTTTAGAATTTGCCTTTTCTTCATTCCTTATATTTTTCAGTAACAGCACCCCCTGTTGGACATAATTTAAAAAATATGCCTTGCCAGCTGTTATGTCAGTCCATGATGATGCAAACACTGTTTTGTCACTGAACCACAGTTGTCATGGTGACATGATATTAAATGTGGTTAGGAAAAAGATTTGCATATGACATTGAACTTCGGTTCACAGAGTGGGGAACACAAGAAAATATGTGTTGCTTAAAGGAAAAGAATGACATTTAAAAAGCTATGGTGTGTGTGTGTGTGTGTGTGAGTGTGTGTGTGTGTGTGTGTGTGTGTGTGTGTGTACGTACAGTATTGTGTGTACACATGGCAAACTTGTCATGTTGTGTCATTCTGTTCTCCACAGAGCCTGTGCCCTCATCAGATCATCTTGCTTCCACAACATCAAGGGACGATCGTCCAGCCGACCTCGTTGATGCATCAGACCTGTCTGATGTGCCAAACTATGCTTCGGTGCGATTCCTCAGAAATCCTGAGCAGCAGAGAAGGGGGAGCACCACTGCTTCACTGCAGACAGAGGGCGCTGTTGGGCACACAGATGACAATGCCTGTGAATACGCCACTGTGAAGTATCGGTGCTGAGGCCTGGGGGAGAGAGAGAGAGAGAGAGAGAGAGAGAAAGAAAGAGAGAGAGAGAGAGAGAGAAAGAGATGTTTCTCTTAAATAAGTATAAATTCTAAACCTAACCATGTTACCAAATGTAATTATAACTGTGTAATATGATAAGCAAAGCTCTGTACTCACAAGTCAAATTAGGCCTACATAAAATTACCTGCAGGCCTGTGAAATGTTTGCAGTGTTTGCATCTACATGTGTCAAGTGTCAACTTTTTAGGTGTGGTACCTTGTTTCATCAAAGGAACAACCTCATATGAGCCTTTTAAGTAGAAAGCTGCAAGCTTTTGACACCACATCCTCAAGAAAAAAAAAATGTGGGAGAGAATGAAAGTCCCTTGTGGTCTGCATAGCTTTGACGTGTAGTTTAAAAAAAAAAAAAGAACTTCATTTTCGGGGGCTTCCTTGGGCATTTACCTTGCCTAGGTCATGATTTGACCAACAACAAATAATGTAACCAACCCACAAGGTAAAAATACCCAGACAGGCAGAAAGAGAGATTAGACCATGCACACTTCCCAGGTGTTCTGTGCATTTGAGACATACTGATCATGTAGAGACAGGGTAGAAGATAAAGCTGTTTTAAAAGATGCCAACTCAAAACAAAGCTGACACAGGACATTTATTTTGTTGCTGTACAGGAAGCAAATAAATACCATGCTCTTACCTCAACACTTCCACATGCGCGCACACACACACACAGCGTTGCTAAATATATGACTGACTGAAACTGTGAGTTCTCAGAATGTGAGACTAGGGCATGCAAAACCACATATCAGTCTCCAAGAAGGTTCTTGAAATACATTTGTGCACGTGTGAGTACATGTGAGTGCAATACATTTAGTAAAGGTCCAGTGGAAGGGGTCTGAGTTGACTGGTTTGCTTGAGTAACAATTGATAATAATTTTGAGCATGAGCATTTATCTATGTATTTATTGTTTATGTTTACCTGTGCCCTCTGGCTCATGTCTTTGTAAAGAAGCTCCAGTTAATTCACAATGATTTGATAAGAGAACATATACAGTATATAGCATTTCTTCTGAGACCTCCTTTCAGCAGTAATAACTAAATTCCTAACTTGGGAATGCTTCCTAAAAGGAGGACCTCCACATAGTAATTGGGTAACTACTGGGAATGCTACAAGAGGAGAAGCTTCACATACTGTAGGCATTGGGAATGCCTCCTACACGAGGAGGAACTCCACATACTGAAAGCATTGGACAACTACTGTCGTAAGGGGCTTTGTGTTAAAGGAGAGCGTCGGCACGTCCGAACCTACATTCCAGTGGAAGCAGTGGTCGAGTACAACGAGCTGACAAAAAATGAGCCAAAACGATGCTACCTGAATGGAGTTATGGTGATTTTAGCGAGGCACAGCTTCCATTCGTCTGAAAACACGGAAATAACTATATAAATTTGTAACGCAGGTAATCTATGATATTAAATAAGGACGTGGTGGATCAAGTATTCCAATGGCTTTAAAAACACAGCAATAGGTCAAAGTACAAATAAGAGTTTATTTTCCCTTCATAAATTTAAGAAGATTACAGCTTATTCCAAACACACATGAAGCTCCGCATCCCCAACAACACTATAGAAAGGTGCAGGTTTCAATACACACACTCATATTACTCAAAGGGTCACAGCACAACACATGGAAGCACCGCACTCATTTCTCACTCAGGCAACAAACATTGCATATCAAACACAACAAACGTGGCATAAGGCAAGTCGGGGACACAGGAATCTCCAGAGATGTTGACAACAAGTGCAATTAAAATGTTTTCAATTCATAAACATACACGACAAACAACAAGCATGACAGCATTTACCCAGGCGGAGCATGCGAAGGCCGGGAGATTGAATTGCCTGCCGCGGAACAACCAGCGGCACTAAATGGATTAACTACGCTAGGTAGGCTACACGTAAGCTATGTTTCTATCCACTTACGAACTCTTAAGTCTCAGCCAAGCAGCGCTTTTCCGGCGTGCTCACCCGACTCTCGCACTCCCCAAACAAAGCTGCCGCCATGCTACCTGAGTCTTCCGTCCTTATCAGTTCCCAGACACATCTCTCGCCGACCTCTGACCAGCCATCAATCAATGTTGATCAAATTGACATTCACTAACCGAAAATGCCAGCACAAATCACCCCGAACACCCGTTACAAATCATTTCCCAATATAGCTCAGTCTGTCTTTAGGCCTCTTTCTCTGTCTTGTGGGTTGGTTATCAAGCAGAGAGAGATAGAGAGAGAGAGAGAGAGAGAGAGAGAGAGAGAGAGAGAGGAAATGACAGGGCAAAACCCAGTAGCATGCAAACCACACTCTCTTTAAAGTCAAACTGGAAAAACGTTGAAGAAGTAGGCTAGTTATTTTGCCATTTGTCAAAGGAAACCTGAAAAATGAAGAGTATTTGGATTTGTGTGCTTTTTATGAACTCAGGTAAGGAAAATTAATATAATTTAATATAAATGTAGTTGAATTTAATGTCAACTATTTAATAGCTGGCTTTAGCCAGTTAGCATTCCCGGCAGGTTATGCCAGCCTATTTTTGGAGGTTGTATTGACAGGAATACTTAAAAGCAGTACAGGAGAGTACAGCTAATTCTCATCAACATCATATTTTTGTGCCATTTGAACCAAGTGAAGAGTGTGAGTGAACTAACACTCAAAGGATTTGCTGGAGGTGATGTCATCATTAAATGTAACTTCAAGGAGTCCAAAGAAAACAAAGAGCCATACTTTGCCAAAGTGGATGCAGATACAACTTTTACAAAATGTCCGACTAAAAGACCATCTAATCGAGACACCAGATACTCTAAGCATTACAACGACTCCAGCAAGACATTAAATGTTCACATTGGAAATCTTAATGCAAACGATTCTGGAACCTACCTTTGTAGCACACACAAAGGGCCTAAATGCATCAAAGTGACCCTCATTATCAAAGGTAAACTAACAAGCTTTTTACTGTACACTGCCACAATGTATCGATCATTTCCTGTGCAACTTGGTTTCTACTGATGCCTGACTGATAGCTATAATCTCTCTCTCACTCTCTCTCTCTGTGTGTGTGTGTGAGTATGTTCACAGATGGTTGCTGTGGTGAATCCATCTCAAAGATTGGCCATGTGGGAGGCAGTGTTGAGATCAGATGCAGTTACCCTAAGGAGTCTAAGGACAACAGCAAACTCTTCTGCAAACTGACCCAGAATTCCACCTGTTCAGACCTGATAGCATCCAAGAGAAATGAAACCAGGGGAAGATTTTCCATCGGCCATAACAGAGACCAGAGGCTCTTCACTGTGACGATGAGAGAGCTGACCAGCAGTGACACTGGAGTTTACTGGTGTGGGGTCAGGACAGGAGACAGCAGTGGAAGCATGGCTCTGACCACAAAGGTCAAGCTAGAGGTCAAAGGTGAACACCCAGGTCCAGAGCCTTCGTCATCCTCTGTGATGCCTTACAGCTCTTTTCCCTCCTCTTCATCTTCAACAGCAGCACCATCAGAATCAGCTGGTAACATACATATAGCTTATTTTAATATATATGCAAGTTGCACAGTACTATATTTAAAGGAATTATCCAGATTGAATCAACACGTACAGTAGCCCTGTTGTTTCACTTTGCTAAGTGCTATCGATAGGTATGAGAATGACAGATTTTCATGCCCGGTAGACCGAATAGCGAAACAGCAGCCAACGCTGATTAATCAGGGCATGTCCCTTTCGTTTTGACATGCCCTATCTGTTAGCATTAGCGGGCAGTCCGTGAATTCTATCTACGTTGTATCTACTGATGTTGATACTTATCGACAGCACTCAGCAGACACAAACAACAGGGCTATGGGTTGAATCACTCCGGATAAACCCTTTAAGCAATATAACATTAAGGGAGTAAGGTTGTTTGTGGATATCCTCACAGGTGTGATTCGTCCGCAACTCCCATCACTCCGACTTCTCTTCAACGGCAAATGTTGTGTTTATGTTTGATAACATAGATGGTGTGTTCCATGTGCTCTCTACACTGTACTGTAGGTCATCTAATGATCATGGCAATGTGCATGGGAGTAGTTGTAGCGGTGGTGGTGACCACTGTTGTTTTCAGATGCCGGTGTGTCAAATCATCAAGTGAGTTCTCTCTCTCTCTCTCTCTCTCTCTCTCTCTCTCTCTCTCTCTCTCTCTCTCTCTCTCTCAGTTTCTCTCTTTCAAACAACTTTCGGCTGTAACAAATACACAAGTTAACACATTTGTCACTGGTAATATAATTAAAAAAAAAAATAAGGGGCTGACAAATAATGAAATGTATCTCTTTTATTATTATGTTGTCATTTTCCTCTTTGTGTATCAGTATATTGTGCTCCATGTAAAGCTTTGTTAGTTTTGGCCGAAGGGGGTTTGGACTCCCTCACCGCCCAATGAACGCAATGACCAAGTTTTTAAATGTTGAGGGGCGGGAGGTAGGCCAAGAGGGAGGAAGCAGTCAATCGGGTTACCTGAGAAGAGACGCTGTTGAACTTAAATATTGTTTTTTGCCTTGTGGATTATATTTTTTCCAAGCTTTTGGGACTATTTCTTTTTTTCTTCGTTTTTGGATACATTGCGTTGGACTAGTGCGTCAAACAGGACAGTTTCCCGATGTTTGGAAAGGGCTCGCCACCTGCGCAGTAGGAATCTGGATCGCGGTGAGGCAGAGACTTTCTTTTCTTTGTTCTTTGGGAAGACGACGATTTACGTTACCAGGGACATATATAAGTGACTGCATGTAATTATTCCTCTTTTGGACACTTGCGCTTTAGAGGATTAAGCGTAGGACTCTAAAGAACTTTTCCGCGGTTTGGGAAGCCGGCTGGGGAGGGAATGTTTGTTTTTCGTTTGTTTGACTTGTACAGGACAATGTGGTGGTTATGATTTGATTTATTATGGGTCTTTAATAC
>JAUCNH010153431.1:1756-12175 GCA_032353275.1 Sardinella hualiensis
TATATCCTGACACACCCTCACCACATCAACAAAATTGACTGTCACACTTCATCTACTGTCAATATAAATATATAAAACAGGGGTCCAGTGTGAACTCAGAATTGTTATTCTAGGATTCTGTACCCTTTGTAATGAATCTGACTATATAGAGACAGACCGTTACATAAAAAATGGCAACCACGAAGGGACTGTAGATGAAAATATGACTGATACTGACGTGACACAAGTGTTTGCCCACACCTCTTTACCAAGACACCCTGCCCTGACTCAGACTGACCGCTCTGATGCTACCCAACCTCGCCTTATAACCTCCACTACTTCACCTCCACACTTCCCCTCTACCCAACGAGCTATGGCCTCATCCACCCAATTAGGCCATCCTGATCATGACCTAAACTCTCATCCGCAGCCTTCTAGGTCTCAGCCTGCTCCAGCTAGTAGGCCTACCACCAGTCATTTTTCCACAAATATGACGGACATAAGTCCTTTAGAAGTACGAACTGTCATTCCCCCTCAAGATTCACTCTCCCAGCCAATAGTTTCCAACACCACCTACAGTTTAGTCGACATGGAGCTAACCTGCAGGGATGCAGATCACATCCCCAGCTTTGTGAATTTGCCGCTTACAGCTGGGCAAAGAGGAAGTAGTGAGGATGATATTGCATGGCATGATGCAACTGCTTACATACCTGACCAACAAGAAAGACATGCAGAAATATTACAATATTGTGAAAACATTAAAGAAGAACAACAACGAATGCATACAGATTTAATGAGTGGCATGAACCTTTTGTACCGTGATGTCCAACAAATGTATGTAAGAGGGAAGGAGGAGATGTTAAATGCTGTGCAAGCTGAAGTTCAATTCCTACAAAGTGAGACTACATCCCATACCTTTGGATACGTACGGCGCCTTCAAGGGGAAATTGTGAGTGTGGTAACCAACTTGATTGCCCCATTACAAACAGCTATTGGTGAGCTGCAACAGACCTTGGCAAGGCATGAGGAACATCTAAAGATCTTACACCCTCAGCAGGCTACCGTACCCATTGTTCCAGCTATGGATCAGCCAACTGCCACTGCCCCTGCCCCTTCATCTGCGCCGATAGCCTCCTCATGTGCGGGCTGTACCTACGACTACCCATTGCAGTCTACCATGCATCAGCCACCTATGCACCAGCTAGCCCTGCCTCCCAGTTTGGTACCATCCACCAGGCACCCAGGCTCAGTACCCTTGCAGTCAACCATGCATCCAGGCCCAGGAGAAAATGCAGGTAGAACCATAGCTCCAGCTGTGCCCTACAGTAGTCCTGTGCGCCCAGCAAGGCCACAACCGGATACATATAGAGGCTCTCTTCACTCTTCTTTGGCTCCAGTGGAAACAGTGAAAATGTATAGGGGCCCAAAGCCCCTCTCCTTCGCTCCAGTTGATGTACAAATGAATCCCCTGCCTCTTGTCACTGCTGGTGGGCACACCTTAATGCAACATATGCCTCAGCATGATACATGCTATAGCACTGATCTTGGCCGTCGCTTGGCCATTAAAAAAGCCATTCGTCTCAAGTTTCCTTCTTTCGGGCGGCCCGGAGATATTTCGGACCCCCTGCTGTATCTTGAGAAATGTCATGATTATCTTGCCCTTCATCCTCTCACCAATGAAGAGTTAATGGCCGCTGTAAGAAATGTTCTCCATGGCACTGCCCGTGAATGGTGGGATGTTGTTCGGCACTCAGTGCATTCTTGGGCCCAGTTCGAATCTAACTTTCTCGCCGCTTTTTTGGCTGAAGACTACAAGGATGAGTTGGCTGAGAGGGTACGCACCCGTGTTCAAGCCGAAGGCGAAAGTATTCGTGACTTTGCTTACATGTATCGCTCATTATGCAAGCGTTGGAAACCAGACATCCAAGAGGATGAAGTTATGAAACTCATTCTTAAAAATGTAAATCCACGACTTGCTAGTCAACTGCGTCAAAGAGTGACTACTGTAGATGAGCTTGTGAGGCTCAGCCAACAGCTCGAAAAGGATAAAGATAATCAGAAGTATTATGAACAATGGAAACTACAGGCACAAACCACAAATGCCTCCCAAAAGCCACCTGCTGCCACTCAAACCTTTCCTTCACCTCCAAAACCCTTCTGTTGGAGGTGTAAACAAGCACATTCACCTTCCTCTTGCCCTCGGCAGCAGTCTGTCAGTCAGCCCAGACCAGCTAAAAAAGATACCCCCTGTAAAGACCCAAGTCAAACACAGTCTAGTCTGGCTACACTGACTGTAGGTAGCCTGGAAGACCAAACATCGACCCACAAAAGTTTTTATGGTACGCCATGGAACCATAGTAGTATCCCTCAACAACTGCTGATTCCTGTCACCATTGGAGCCTGGTCTGGTGCTGCACTTCTTGATACAGGGTCATCCTACACCTTGATTTCTGAACATGTCTGGAGGAACAGCAAGTCTGTTACAGTCCAGATGAAGCCGTGGAAAGAGGGGCCACTCTACCTTGCAGATGGCGAACCAAAGCAACCTGTTGGGTGTAGTGAACTCCACTTTACAGTGCATAATCACACCTGGACTTTACCCACTGTCATCTTGTCCAACCAGACCCTTGCGTTACCAGCGGTGCTGGGGCTTGATTTCATGTTCATCAGTGGCATGCAAGTAGATGTATCCACCCTTGCTTTCTGGTTCCCTCCTGGTGGGGAAAGATACAGTTTCCTCAGTAATGCACCTGGATTGCATGACTGGGGTCACCCGCCAACCACTGCATTCTTTTCAGCTGTCCACCCTAAAGTTATGGGGAGCTCATACAGCACGACCTGCAAAGTTATCAAGAAGCTGTAGAAAATACTTTTTTACAAGGCTCTGACAAAGCGCAGCTTTTAAGACAATTGCATCACAATGCAGACGTATGTACATCTCGACTAGGACACACGAAAGTACTCAATCACAAAATTCTCTTTCCGCACGACATTCCAGTAAAGCACAAGCCATACCGAGTGTCACCCAGCAAGCTCCAAGTAATGAAAGAACTCCTCGATGATATGTTGGCCAAAGATATAATTGAACCATCATCTTCACCTTGGTCCTCTCCTGTGGTATTGATCCCAAAAAAGACAGGGGGCCTAAGATTCTGTGTAGATTATCGAAAGTTAAACTCAATAACTCACAGTGATGCATATCCTTTGCCAACCATTCAAGAAATCCTCAAGTCCTTGGCTGGGGCTGCTGTCTTTTCCAACATCGACCTAAATAGCGGATACTGGCAGGTCCAAATGGACCCGGCCTCGCAAGATAAAACAGCTTTTGTGTGTGGACATGGACTGTACCAATTTAAGGTCATGCCTTTTGGATTAAAGAATGCGCCAGCTACATTCCAGCGCTTAATGGAGTGCGTTCTGAGAGAGTTACGTGGAAAGAATTGTTTTGTTTACTTGGATGATATTATTATTTATTCACCTGATACTCACTCCCACTTCAATGATCTGCAGACTGTGCTAGACCACCTCAGAACAGCTGGCCTCACAGTTAACATGCATAAGAGTAATTTCTTTCAGACCAGCCTAAAGTTCCTCGGCCACATCGTCTCTGCTACGGGAGTGCAAGCCGACCCAGACAAAACCCAGGCCATCCGGGACTTCCCGGTGCCCACGTGCCTGAAGGGTGTTCAGAGATTTTTAGGAATGGCCGGATGGTATCATAGACTCGTGCCAGACTTCTCCATTATCGCTAAACCCCTACATAAACTTAAGAGGAAGGGTGCCAAATTCATTTGGAGCGACGAGTGTCAAAACGCTTTTGATACTCTGAGAATATCTCCTTAATCCACCTGTCTTGGGCCACCCTGACCTTAAATTACCACTCACTGTGTATACGGATGCCAGCAGTGTTGGCTTAGGAGCGATATTAGTCCAACACAGAGGCCTTGGGTCTGAAGAAGTACTCGCATTTGCCAGCAGATCTTTGAACAAGGCAGAGAGAAACTATAGCACCACAGAGCAAGAATGCTTAGCAGTAGTCTGGGCTCTCCAACGATGGCGCCACTACCTGGAGGGTCGACACTTTACGGTAGTGACAGACCACGCAGCTTTAAGTTGGGTGCTGAAAACCAACAAGCCAAGTCCCCGACTCCTGCGCTGGGCCTTGCTCTTACAAGAATTCACATTTTCCATTGAATACAGGAAGGGAAGCTACAACACAGTCCCAGATGCCTTGTCAAGAGCGCCCTTGCCTGATGGGGTCCCAATTTGTGCTGCTGTGGTAAAAACCAAGCCTGATCCAGATATACCAGACAAGCTGCAACTTCCAGTGCGGGGTGACGAGATATGGAAAGCCCAACAGCAGGACGCGGAAATACAGACCATCTACAGCTCAATCCTCGAAAGTGGAGAAAAAAATATCAATGCCACTACTAAACTCTCTATAATTGAGGATAAAGTGTATCGCATAGTCCAGCTGCCCCATCGAACACTATACCAAGTCTATGTGCCAGAGTCTCTCCGACCTCAGCTCCTCCAAGCATGTCATGATGATCCATCAGCCGGTCACTTTGGTCGTTATAAAACATACAAACGCCTCCAAGCCTTGGCCTACTGGCCAAATATGAGTCTTGAGGTCAAAAACTATGTGCAGGTGTGTCAAATTTGCCAACAATATAAACCTGAGAGCAGAAAACCAGCTGGAAGGATCCAACAAACCATAACCACCCATCCATGGCAAATGATGGTAGTGGATCTTATGGGCCCTCTACCTAGAAGCTCCCGGTTAAACACCCACCTACTCGTGTTCATTGACTATTATACCCGCTGGGTGAAGATGTTTCCGATGCGGGAGGCCTCCGCTGAAACATGCTCAAGAATCCTGGTGAAGGAAATCATCACACGATGGGGAGTACCCCAGTACTTACTGTCTGACCAAGGTACCCAGTTTGTTGCAGAACTCTTCAATGAAACTTGTCGAAGTTGGGGGTTGGCGAGGAAGTTCACCACTACATACCATCCCCAAACAAACTTGACGGAAAGAGCAAACCGTACTGTGAAATGCATGATAGCCATGTATGTTGAAAGTCAGCACAAACATTGGGACCAAAACCTGCACTTCTTCCGATATGCCATCAATTCTGTTGCACAGGAATCAACTGGATTTTCTCCTGCAGAGTTAAACCTCGGTAGGCCCCTCCATGGCCCTCTTGATGGTCTCCTGCAGCCCAACGTCACGCCAGATTGTCCGGCCTATGGTAACCTGGAAACCATCACGGAACTAAAGGATCTCGTGAAGGAAAACCTTCACAAGGCTCGTTTAAGACAAAAAAGGAATTATAACAAAAAAAGATGAGAACTGGTTTACCAGCCTGATGACTGTGTGTGGCTAAAGTCCCATCCTTACTCTAGGGCCGATAAAAAGTTCACAGCTAAATTGGCCCCAAAGTGGCAAGGGCCATATAGAGTGGTTAAAGCCACTGGACCTTTAAACTACCAAATTGTGGTGGAAGAAACTGGAGAGGACCTGCGAATCGTACATGTATCCCGTCTCAAACCATGTTATCCTTCAGCCCAGGAGCTGGATAAGATCCAACGTCAAAGGGTCCTGCATATCCTTCAGGAAGAGAGCGATGACGAGGAGTTTTTGGGGTTTGAAGGGGACCCTAAGCCTCCTCCATAGCCTCGGCTTCTTCCATGGGGGGGAGAGTGTGACGCTCCTGCGCACCTGAGTCGCACCCCACGAACACCTTGAACGCTTCCAATAAGTTTCCCCTCCCCCTATGCTGCACGCGTAGCCAATGCTGCTAATTAGTATAGCTTTATGT
Source organism: Sardinella hualiensis (assembly GCA_032353275.1). Classification (NCBI taxonomy): domain Eukaryota; kingdom Metazoa; phylum Chordata; class Actinopteri; order Clupeiformes; family Clupeidae; genus Sardinella; species Sardinella hualiensis. The sequence continues at coordinate 7,561 of JAUCNH010153431.1, forward strand.
TATGTTGCGTGCGGCGGAAAGACGAGCGTTCGGGAGAGAGCGAAGCCAGGTGGAATTCGAGTTGAGCCAAACGAAGCACGCCAATATACCCACACAAAGAAACGACGCTGACTGTTGAGTCCCCAGCGGTAAACGGACCTGATTCCGGAGAACTACGGACACGTAGGAATGCGGGTTTAACTTTTACTGTTGTGTGGGCATCCGCCGTGAGCCCAGGCCCTGTTGAGCTACTTTACCCGGTGCAAATGTAGGCTACGGCCTTAGCAGTGTTTCGCCGAGTGGAGAAGTGAAGTAGCCAAAGACTTTATAAGACTCAACTTTGCAGTGTAACCACTCAGCCCCAGTGCTAATGTATTTATTTACACCGAGCAGCTAACAGGGACGTTTCAGCTGACAGTGTAGTTTGTGGGCTAAGCTTTGGGCTATACTGACAAACTTTTCCCTTCCACTACGAGACTGACACAGACTGATTAAGCTATTGTGTACTTGGTTGAGGGGCCTTGTGGTGACTTTCTTACGCTGTTAAATGCAAGTGCAGTGTTCGTATGAACGATATCTTTATGTTGTTAAATGCAAACGGTGTTCTTACGAACCTGAGATTTATGTTGTTAATTGCCAACGGTGTTCTTACGAACCAGAGAGATTTATGTTGAAATATGCAAACAGTGTTCTTACGAACCAGAGAGATTTATGTTGTTGTATGCAAACGGTGTTCTTACGAACCAGAGAGATTTATGTTGTTGTATGCAAACGGTGTTCGTACGAACCAGATGTATTTCATTTGTGCTGGTTGGCTATATGTTTCATGTCGGTCTGTGAACATTAGGCCTACGCTCAGCGACTGATTGTATATTGGACTGCCACATGCACGCACTTACATTCACATCCAGTGAACTGAACTCTGAACTGAACTGAACTGAACTGGACTTAACACTGACATATATCCTGACACACCCTCACCACATCAACAAAATTGACTGTCACACTTCATCTACTGTCAATATAAATATATAAAATAGGGGTCCAGTGTGAAATCCGAATTGTTATTCAAGGATTCTGTACCCTTTGTAATGAATCTGACTATATAGAGACAGACCGTTACAACGCACACACACACACACACACACACACACACACACGCCACACTCTTCCATGAGTGATCTCATATACTGAATATGCATATGACATTCTTTTGACTTTTTGAGATAAATGCAATTATGGTTTATTTGTACAGTCACCGGTAAAAAGTTCAGAGAGATAATGCATCCTGGTTATTCTTTTAGGGGACCAGGCCTAGTCAATATACTGTAAGCCTTTACTGGCCATGTATGCTTTTCTATCTTTTCTCACTGCTCATAAGAAGATACGTCACAGGCCTGTTTATATATTCCATTATGATTACATGTGATCTTGGGGTGGGGACTTGGGGACCTTGGAGAAATTGTTCCTATAAGTTCATAAACAATTAGGTCAAAGGTCCTTGAATATCTCAACATCATTTAGATGGGGTGAGGTGGCAGTGGCTGTTACTGCCATGCTGGAAAAATTGGAATAAAGGAGCTGCATAAATATCTCATAAAGTTTATTGTATCCGCATTTTGAGAAGTAGTATCACTGTAGGGTATTGGTTCAGAACAGTATTGATTCATTTTCATGAGTCATGCAAAAAATGCTGAGATTAGGTGAAAATATAAATCTTCCAGTGTTTTGTGTAAAGTTTGCACACAAAACTCCCAAACATTCATATGTAAACAAAGACATATCATGAATATGATATAAATAAATAATAAATAAATTATGTCTAAATAGAGGAGAAATGTGGTTAAGTTTTACAATTTATAAACCACTTCAGTTTGCTATTGTGTTGCCTTTTTTGGTTTGCTGTATCTGAAAACACTGCTCACAGTCAATGATTTCCCCACTGAATATTGAGTGTCACCATAGATTCACTCACACAAGCCTTCCCATAGCTTGTGACTGTATGTGTTTTCTGCAACCTGGTTTATGGTCAGTACCATATTGTCTGCACAGAAATATACAGTGTGTTGTAGTTGCAAGCTCCTTCTATAAGTATAGTGGGTATGCAAAGATCTCCCCCGATAGGGATTTAGGGAAAAGGATTTAGCAAGGGATAAAGGGAGTGAATCACCCTTTAGCCTTTTTGTTCAAGTTGGCAACTGTCAGGAGGTGTGAGAAAGACAGAACTGGTGCAACATATACCAAATAGCGAAACTAGCTTGGTCAAGGAAGTTCCATTTTCTTATGCCCACATTGATTAGCGTTAGCTGCCAATTTGCAAAATTCGTTCTTTGCTGTACCAGATACTGTCATTCGTACCTGCTGAAAGTACTCAGTAGCCTCAAAAACAGGGATATGGGCTGATCCTTTAAAGCAACAGGCCACCATTTGTGGAAATATGTTTCCATCTCCCCTTCAGTTAATTAATTGAGTCTTACCTCCTGTTCATCCAGTCCTTCTCTGAGACCACTTTTCAGCTCCAAGCTAGCATGTATCATTGAATCGGATTAGACCATGCTAACGGTCCAATTCGATTCAATGATGCATGCTAATTTTGAGAAGGACTGGATGGATTAGCCTATCTTTTTATTATACTTTTCAAATAAGGTCTATCACAGAAGCCCAACTTCAACAATATATATATATATATATATATATACAGTATATATGGATGATATATAGAAGAATATAATAATAATTGACAAAAATTCCCTCATGCTGACAGCAAACTCATGAAGACAGAATGATTCATAGAAGCTCTTCAAGGGCAGCAGCAATGTTCACCCAAGAAGGCTCCTTGCCTTGTTGATCCTTGCAGTTGTACCCTCTAAAAGAGCCCTCAGTTTTTGAACATTACAAAAATGACCTTTCATGGCAACAGTCATATACATGAATGAGAGTTTATAACAGACTTTTGTCACCCTTATTTAGACCCCTTTAAATACAGTGTTACCAAATAACCTAAGTCTCTGTGGGCCTTATGCAGTGACTCCCCTCAGAATTAGGTCCTCTGCATGCAGGGTATTCCACAATGTTGTGCTCATGACAAGCTTCTCTTATGGAGTTGCAAGAGTGAGGATAGTGAGAAATTGAGAAACACGATTTCTTTTCTGGGAAAGGAACATGCATGAGTGTGCACACATGCACACAAAAATGCTCAGGAATTATGCAGAAACCATGCAAGTGTACAAGAGGATAGATGGGGATACATTAAGAAGCTTATTTCTATTCTGCAGTGAGAACATGCAAGGACAAGTGGTTGGCGTATTAAGTCACTATGCTACATCTATGAGTTGCTTCACACAAAGCATGTACAAAGCTGTGTCGGTATAAAATTGAAAAAGAGTGAAAACCCACAAGAGGCATACTACAGAGTCAAAAAAATGGATTTTTAAAAACATATTTCTGAAAAGTAAATCAAGGTCTCGATCAAGTTTTACTTGGTTAGATTTCACCAAATCTTTAAGGGTTTGAACACTGGGAAATATTTCTATTAAAATTTATATAAAAAATATTTAATTCAGGTCAAAGGCAAGGCTTCCATTTCAATACTTAGATCATCTCAAGAATGCTTTTGAGTGAACTCTCCCCGTTGCTTAAATTCCGCTGCTACCAGAGCTGGTGTTTCAAGTTTCCCACCTTTGAGGCTGTAGTAGATTATAGTGGAACCTGCCTCGTGCGTGGGCGTCTGACAAGTTCACTCATCCATTATGTATTCTTTCATCGCAAGTGAACTTTACTGACGTGAGGAGTGTGAAAGTTCAGCAAGTCCACCATAGACTAGTACTGTGTGTCTGTGAGCAGAGTGGTCAGTGCAAGGCTTTCATGTTAGATATGATTAAGGGTGAGAGCTGAGAACACGGCCTGGGAGATGCAATGCTAATTGAATGTGGCTGTGAGTCTATGTTCCTTATGTAAAGCCCATGGTGAAAGCATACTGAGGAGGGCAATCTGATGAAGTTAGAAGGCGTGAACAGGACCCTGGCATCTACTGGCCTTCTTGTCCTGCTTTGGGGCCTCTTGCGTTGAGCGTCAGGAGAGAGGAACGGTGAACCTTGCCTCAGAGAGGTCTGATCCCAGACCTGTCAAGTCATGGCTCACAGGAAATTAAAAACCATAGAATGGCTGTTGACCTAAAGAGTGCAATCACAGTAGGGACCTTAGTCAGCTTAGTCAGAATGTTTAAAATAAACATTCTCTCTGCAAGCTGACATTTATTCAACAGGACATATATACTTTTACCACACATACTGCATGTTGTTTAAGCAAAACTATTACTGGTATTGAAGGGTTAAAAGTTCTAAAAGGAATGCATGATTGATTTAATATAAGACCCCTCAGGAGCAAGCATTGGGTAGAGTGAACTGGCATTGGCAGTAAAATTAATGTGTGTTCAACTTCAAACTTTTTTCCTGTTCTTTGTTTTATTTTATACACTTCTGTTCTAACTTCCAATCCCCCCACTCTCTACCTTATCTTATCCTGTCCTCCCCCTCCCCCCCCCCTCTCTCTCTCTCTCTCTCTCTCTCTCTCTCTCTCTATCCTCCTGAATTCTTGTTGAGCGTGAAACCTTTTTCTTGTCTGTGTGCTCATCCCT
>JAUCNH010153572.1:0-12155 GCA_032353275.1 Sardinella hualiensis
TAACACCAGCCTAAATCTCAAGTGAGATTTAGTCTGGGGACCACCTATACATTTTCTCGTACAGGATTTCAGGGTTCATTTGTCCAAAAGTTTGCGCATTGTCTTGCCATCTCTCCCCGTTGTGTGTTTGGTTCCCAAATTCATGCAAAAATTTCAGCCATGGTCTCCAGGCTGCCGTGCAGTTTGGAATGAGTGCGCAAGCCAGCATGGGTATTCCCAGGCTACAATTCTGCAGTCATTTCCTGAAATTACCTTGTGTGATCCAGGGCTTATTCTGGCTGCCTTCCTCCAGGGGCTCATGCTGGCAGCTCCCGGTTGCCCAGGAGTGTTGATTACATACATGGTGTACCACACCATACCACATCATCTGCAGAAAAGGAAAACATACAGTCCATACAGTCAAATATGTGTTGCCAGCATAACAAGGACATTCCTGATAAAAAAAAAATATATATCACTTTCCCTTGACATACCTTGAACTGCTCCTCCGTTTCGGCCTGCTTGCTGCAGAACCAAAAATGGTTCACAATGTCCTTCACCCAGGGTAGAAGGTCCGTTTGATTTTTTGTAGTTCCAACCTGATGTAAGCACACAAGAGAAACACATGCACCATCAACATCCATTCAGTCATTAGCAACATATGTGGTCATCCGTCTTACAAATGGTTTGAAGCATACCCGTCGAAGCCTCTTGCTCAGACTTTTCGCTGCATGCCATATATCCAGCGAGTGCTGGATACCCCATGCTTTGTACTTGCCTCGTTCTGGATCTGAAACACAAAATTGGCTGTATTATAGCCTCACCCAAATCAAATGCACTTTCAATGGACTTCATAGTTCAAAACAATGTTCTTACTCAGCAATGCAGATATTTGTGGGTGGGCATCGGTGACCACTTCCTTTATTGCAACTTCTGGAAGGAGAGTGTCCAATGTGCGAATGAAGCATTCTTTCTCCATGATGGCGGAGTTTCTGTTGGTTTCGCGTTTGTCCACAGACACAATATGAACAATGTCCCTGGAGTCTTGTTCGATCGTTGTATATGTGCAGAACTGTGCACAATGACCTGTGGCAAGAGACATTTGTCCGCGTATAATTATGAAGCCATACAGTCTGAATACAAACACTTGGGCCATGTTTTCAACCAAATTATTGAATAGAAAAAGGGTGGTGGACACAATGACTAGACATGGAATCAGTAGTCACATGGGACCTGCCCTGAATGAGATCTAATTTTGTACGAAGACAACATTTATGTTGGCACTTCAGAAAAGTATTGATAACAGAAGGAAAGTGTGATGGACACCAATTTCTGCATAAATGAAAAGTTATGTATACCAAGGGCATAGTAGGCAGTCAATCCTAAAACTGGGCTGAGTATATGTACACACACACACACTACATATAAATATATATAAAAACACAACAGAACACGTAACATGAACTTACCAGGGGAGTCCATTCTGCCATCACCTATTGGAAATATTGGAAACATTACAGGCATTAGTCAAGTTCCAGGCTGAGATTTTTCAGTCAGTTACAGAATTATAAGTGTCACTGAAGTTTACTGAAACATTATGACTCACCCAGAACAACGACATGCTCCTTTGGTCGGAGGCGTTCCAAGACCTCAGCCCTGACTTTCTCCCAATACTGCTGCACTGGCTCGATGCAATAAGCGTCTTGAATTCGGAAGAAGGTGGATTCGGTCACCATTCCCATTTCCATGAACTTGAATAGGAGAGCCACCTTCCTGTAATTGTTGCCCGAGAGGAGGATGTTGGCAGACAGCATAAAGTCGTCACCCTGCATGCCAAATTTGAGGAGGGGCTGGGAATTCCACTTCCATACTGAGTGTCCAAAGGGGCATAACTATTGTAAAGCAAATGAAAAGTGTACAAACAGAAAAAGATAAACATTAGCATATTACCAACAATGACCATGACTTGCAATCTTCACCTCAGCCTGGCTACCATCCCCCGAAGTGGGAAAGGGGAGAGGGGGGATGGCAGGTAATGGACAGCTCGTAACAACAATGTGGGGGTGGGGGAGGGTTTTGTTTGCCATCTTACCCATTCCAATACAACACCAGTCCCCCGAGGTTTCAGAGTGACTGGAAATGGTGGTGTGCCTGAGCATTCCCTCCCAACAACTCCGTCCACATGACTGCACTTTTGCTGTGGCAATGTCAAGTGCTTGGCCAGATTGAGAAGATTGTCATTGAAGATAATGCTGGTGGTTTTGCCAACCAGGTCATTTTCAGTGGACACTCGGCTCTGATCCGTGGTGCACTCTGATTCTGCAGCAGAAGGATTTGGTGTCTCGAAATCAAACACCGCCTCATCCACACTTATATTGGCAAGGTCGTTGGTGTCTCGTCCAATCGTTCTAAAGAGTAACAAAGTGTCGACGTTTATCAACAGTCACCAAGCATAGCTCCTCATTCAACTGGATTAAGAAACTGAATATACAAAACATACCGTAGATGAAGAGAAGGGACAAAATCCTCATCTGAGCTGTCTCCATCTTCCATGCCCAAGTGACTTGGTTCGGCCCAAAGGTCATCCATCTCAATACTGTTCACACAACAAATTAATGTTATTCCAGATAGGACGAAAGCCACTGGAAGACAATGAAATCACATCTCTACAACACTTACACTGTGTTCCTAAGGTCATTCTCTGCTTCTCTGTCTGGAGAGTCAGGGCGCTGTTCTTCAACAATGCTCAGAGAGTGCATGCTGCAGTTAGGAAAAACAAAGACCAAAAATATACACAGGTGTGTATAAAAACAGTCAAATGAAACAAACATTTTTCCCAAAACAAAAGAGACATAAAGAAGTCAACTTCAGCCTACCTGGATTCCAAAACAGCAACTTCTTCCTCTGCAGACAATGGCTGGACACCAAGTTCAGCTAAATGTCTGTGGGAGACCATAATAACAAGTCCATAACAAACTGGTTCGAAATAGTGTACTACATGCATAACAAATAATTGGGTGGAAAACGTACTGTTCACGGTCCGACTCCTCGGTGATACTGGACACTGGTGGCTCTGGAGGTCGAGGGTGGGCGTGCTTGCTTGGCGTGGATGTTATTTGCCATCGCTTGTAACTACATCAAAGAGGAATAGACGTTCTTAGGATGCAACGATACAAACAGATACACTCTTGGATCAGGGGCTCAATTGGATAATTGTTTGTGCTATACAAAATTTGTTTTGTTTACAAAGAACCATTCCAGGTTCATCGGTAAACGCTACACAGAGAAACGCTAGTTTCGTGAGTCATATAGCTAACACATGTGATTACATCTCTAATCAGACGCTGGTCTCTGAATTATGCTGGTCATTGTAATATGCACTTCAACACAAATATCTAAACATACACGGACTCAACTACACGAACAAATCAAAAGTTTGCCAAGAAGCAAGCGATGGAGATATCTAGCTAACTAACGAAACAGAGTTTAGCTGGCGAGCTAACTAGCTACACGAATATCCAAATTAGCCACAAAGTTATACGGCAAAATATAACGTTTATAAATATAAATAAGCAAACACGTTCACAAGAAATAACCATCATTGTGAAAGCACAAACATGCATATAGAAACAGAAACCATTTCAATGTTACTTACAATTGCAACAGCCGAAACGCCAGCTATGCGTCGGTTTTGCAGCCTTCACTATCTTTCAATTCTCGCCATTCGGCGAAGTATTGGCTAAGATTTACTCGTGTTCGACTCCTCTGTTTGTCGGTGGCTCTTTTCCTCAGTCTTGACTGCTCCGACATTTGCTTCTTCCTCTTTCTCGCTGGTTCTGCCATGCTGAATCTCCATACATGCAGCTATCGACGTTCCAACTTTATAGCCGCTAGCAACTAGCCTGCCGGGGGGCGTGTGCATAGCATTTGCCGTAAAGCAAGCCTGATTCTCGCGATACATGAGACGTCACATGAGACTTCCTAGCTCATGGGCGCGGGGCGACGACCTCAGAAGTTGCAAGCGTGGTTCTCGCCGTATAGACCACGGGGAGAGACGATAGAAGCCTCGTTCGACCAGTAATGACTCAAATAATCATATAAAACAGTATGAAACGAATTAATTAAGTGAAAAATGTTGCCTAGTGTACCTTTAAGGAACGGTGAATTCCACCCTTTCTGCTGTGTGAGTGTGTGTCAGTAACTTGTGCTCCAGAGAAACTCAGTCGTTGCTTGTTTGTTGATAGATCCAGTGGCAGCGCTCGACTGGAGCTGGAGTTCCGGGTCTGGTGGCTGGAGTGACGTCATCACGTGCAGACGTTCCCTGTGGCGTGCGAACTGACGTGGGGCATGTAACGAGTGCGGAGCGGTGCGTGAGTCAAAATAAGAGTCCTGCTCCTACAACAAGAACTCTACTACTCGGTGGGGGAAACGTGCACACCTTTATATTGGGACTGAGCTATTTAGTGTTTTTTTCTTTCTTTTTTTTTTCTTTTTTTCTTCGGTCGGAAGGGGCTCCGACCGAACGGACAATTTTGTATTCCTTTGTCTGTTACATGTTGTGTGTCCCCTGTGTGTAAGGCCTGTGCCTATCTCGTGGGCTCTGGGTTGGGGCGGGCGTAGGCAACCGGAATTGTCAGTGAGTTGAGTGGTGTTGTGTGAATACGTGTGCCCAATCAAAAGTGTATGGGTTTAATGGTGTGTGTGATGCGGTGTGCCATCTTGTATTTTGTGCTTGGCTCATTATTCTTGAAGGGTTGCTGTGTACTGTGTGTGTTGAGTGCACTGAGGGTTACCTGTACTGTGCGAGGACTGTTGGCCCACTGTTTTCCCCGTCCTTTAGTCTATTGAGGTGGCAAGCCTATGAACTATTGTAACAATAAAGTTATAACTATTTTATTACAGCATTGTGTCCTTGTTGTGGTGTGTGTCTTGGGATTGCTAGCCTGGGGGTGTGCCCGAGTTGGGCGACACCCATTTTTGGCGTAGTCGGCAGGATCCCAGCACCGCCCACAACATGGAGTCAGCCACCAGGTCAGGGGCTAACGCAGGTACATCGACCACGCAAACGTCTAGACTAGAGGCAAGTACAGTTAATGCAGTGATGATGCCATGGTTCATGGGGGGGCCCTGGATCCCTAAGTTTAGTGGGAAGGGGGGAGCGGCGGCCTTCGAAGAATGGCGCACACAGATGGAGGCGTTCCTGAGGGCCCAGGGACTAAGCGGACCCCAGCGGGTGGATTTCGTCTTGAGCGCACTAGAAGGTGAGGCAAAACAGGAAGTTCAGCTGGCTGCACCAACGGGAAGAGACACCGACACAAAGATATTTGATCTGCTGAAGGGCTTGTATGGACGTGCTGTGTCTGTTGCCCAGTTAAGGGCTCAGTTTTTCCAGTGCCGGCAGGGCGCCGAGGAGGGGGTAGGGGCCTTCACACTTCGCCTCCGCGAACTCCATCGCCGGTGGCGCACCGCCGATCCAGGCCTAGAAGAGGGCGATGACGAGATGCTGCGGGCCCAGTTTGCTATGGGGCTTCGACCTAGCCCCATTCAACAAGAGCTGCAGCGCCAACTGTGGCGGCGCCCTGACATGTCCTTTGCTGACACCTGCAAGGAGGCTAAAGCCCTGGAGAGGGAGGTGGATCCGGGAGATGTCCAGGTCTGTCGAGCTCATGCCTCCGAGTCAGCCCCCTCTGGTGCAGCTCCCAACACCACCTGGCAGCAGTGGAAAGACACCTTGAAGTTAGAACTCCAACAGGAGATTAAAGATCAGCTGGCCGCCCTCAGCAAGACCCTTTCTGATGACCTCCGGAATCTCCACCTTCAGAGCCACCGGACTGACCCACCTGTCAGGGAGCGCCATACCCCAAACGCTCCTGCACCCTCATCTAGATCCCGCCCCAGTAGGGGTGCCCCAGGGGGGTCGCAGCTTTTTCGGTGGGACGCCCAAGGGAGGCCCATTTGTCGGGATTGTGGCGAGTCAGGCCATATCCAGCGGTTCTGCCCTCGGCGCCAACGACCGGAGTCCTCGGATTTTTAACACCCTCGGTTGCTGTGGGGCGAGCCACCGAGGAGGCCAGGGCAGCGATGACGATGAAGAAGCCCTCCATGGTAGGAGAATGCCCACAAGTAGAGGTTAGTGTCCAAGGTAAACGAATTCCCTGTGTCTTAGACACAGGGTCCCAAGTAACATTGTTTAGTTACAGTTTTTTTCAGAAGCATTTTTGTACAGATGAGCTTCATGATGCCGGTGAGGTACCCTGGCTAACGTTGAAGGCAGCAAACGGTCTTACCATTCCATATGTAGGGTACACTGTACTTGACTTTGAAGTGGGTGGGGTACAGCTGCTGGGCAAAGGGGTGGTGATTGTGAAGGACTCCTGTTTGGGGTCTGATTGTGGGATATTAGAGATGAACATTATTGCTGATTGTTGGACCCAGGTCTTCCAAGGAACCCATCCAGGGGAGGTGGCGTTTAGGTCCACCAACAGTCCCAGGGCGGGGGCTGCTTGGACCCAAGCGTTTGCAGCATGTCGGCGAGCGCTGATGACCGCACCAGGGCCTTCCCTTCAGGGGGTTGCCAAGCTGGAGCCCCAACCACCGGTGGTACTGCCACCTGAAATGGAGGTGATGCTGTGGACTCAGGTCCCCCAAGGAAGAGGCCTGGCTGACTGTTTAGTAATGGTGGAAGATATGGGTAATGGAGACCACGAGTGGCGGGTGGCTAGAACTCTCGGCTGGCTGCGTCAAGGGCGGCTCGCAGTCCACCTGTGCAACCCTAACCCCTTTCCTGTCCACCTTCCCCAGGGTCGTCCATTGGCAGCGGTAGTCCAAGTGATGGCCAGCGATGTGAAAGGGCAGAGCGAGTTGGTGCTGACGAGTCCAGAGCCGGAGGTGGTAGAGGTAGCGGTCCAGCCCATCCGAGCAGAGAAGACTGAAGGCCACCCTGTGTTGGCACTACAGGGTGAAGGCCTTACTGGGGACCAACCGAAGCGTTTGGCAGCCCTGCTGCAGCGATGGGCGCCTGTATTTGCTGCCAGTGATGACGATTTTGGGCGGACAAATGCGGTCTTGCATCAGATCCCCACAGGCAGTGTACCGCCAATCCGGGAGCGCTACCGCCCCGTCCCACCAAGTCTGTATCCAGAGTTGCGGGCGCTGCTGCAGAGCATGTTGGAGAGTGGCGTTGTGAAGGAAAGTGCAAGTCCGTGGGCGGCTCCTGTCGTGCTGGTCTGGAAAAAGGATGGCTCCTGGCGCTTTTGCGTCGATTATCGCAAACTGAATTCTGTGACGCATAAGGATGCCTATCCTCTCCCCCGGATCGAGGAATCCCTCACGACATTGAAAAAGGCCACCTGGTACTCCACCTTGGATCTGGCATGCGGGTATTGGCAGGTCGAAGTGGATCCTCGTGACCAAGAGAAGACCGCGTTCACCACGCCGCTGGGACTGTATCAGTTTGAGAGGATGCCCTTTGGCCTGTGCAATGCCCCGGCGACATTCCAGCGCCTCATGCACCGTTGCCTAGGTAACCAAGTAAATGATTTTTTGTTGGTTTACCTTGATGATGTGATTGTGTTTTCTCCCTGTTTTGACAGTCACTTGGCCCACCTAGAGCAGGTCTTTGAGCGCCTCTACTCCCACGGGCTCAAACTCCAGCCGCAGAAGTGCCACCTGTTCAGGCGGGAGGTACACTACCTCGGACACATAGTCAGTCAGCATGGGGTGGCCACTGATCCGGAGAAGACAGCCGCTGTGCAGGACTGGGCCGCTCCTAGCACGGTGAAGCAGGTCCGTTCATTTTTGGGCTTCGCTGGTTACTACAGGTGGTTCATCCCGGGGTTTTCAAAGATAGTCGCCCCTCTTCACCGCCTGCTGGAGGGCACCGCTGGAGTTAAGTCGGCTGCCATCCAATGGACTGACACCTGTCAGGCGGCCTTTGACTGGTTGAAAGGAGCATTGCTGGAAGCCCCTATCCTTGCCTATGCAGACTTCAGCCTGCCCTTCCGGGTCTATGTGGACGCGAGCCTGGAGGGGTTGGGCGCGGTTCTGTCCCAGGTCCAGGACGGGCAAGAACGGGTGATTGCCTATGCGAGCCGCAGCTTGCATCCAGCCGAGTGGAATGATAAGAACTATAGCTCATTTAAGCTGGAGCTGCTGGGGCTCAAATGGGCAATCACCGAGAAGTTCAAGGACTACCTCTGGGGGGCGGAGATAGAGGTTTTTACCGATAAATAACCCACTGGTCCACCTGGTGACGGCCAACCTGGGAGCTACAGAGCAACGGTGGGTAGCCCAGCTGGCGAACTACCGCTACACCATCAGGTATCGTTCAGGGTCGAAGAACGGCAACGCCGACGCCCTGTCTCGCCGGTCAGGGGGGACTGGGGTGTGCACCGTCAAGGCGGGTACGGGACCATCACCTCCGAGAGCCATTGTCAACCCACCCGAGCCGGCTCCTGATGTGGTTACCTTGGAGGTTCCCCAGATGGATCGGTGGAGGAAGGGGCAACAAGGAGACCCAACTTTAAAGCAGCTGTATGAGTGGAAGGAACGACGGACCTGCCCGGGGGATGATGTGCGTAGTGCCTTGCCCTGACCGATGCAGAGGTTGCTGGCTGAGTGGGAGCAGATTGAGATTCAGGATGGGCTGTTGGTGCGCCTGGCGACGGAGTCCGACTCAGGCCTGGAGGCCTGCCAGGTCCTAGTGCCGAGTGGAGAGGCCCATGCGGTATGGCAGCAATACCACCAGGCATCGGGACATGCGAGCAGTGAACGGACCCTGGGGCTGTTGTGACGGAGGGTTTTCTGGCCTGGGATGACCACGGACAGCAGCACCTGGATACAGGAGTGTGTGACCTGTGCCCTGAGTAAGGCTGGACCAGAGGTGAGGGCCCCCCTGCAGTCTATCCAAACTACCTACCCTTTTGAAGTAGTGGGGCTGGACTACCTGTCCCTCGGGAGACCGCAGACGCCTACCCATATATCCTGGTGATTACGGATCTCTTTTCCCGTTATGCGGTGGCTGTGCCGACCCGTGACCAGACTGCCCTGACAACTGTGAAGGCCTTGTGGGGCTCTTTCATTCAGACTTTTGGCTGCCCAGAACGCATTCTGTCCGACCGGGGGGCGGCATTTGAGTCTGAGCTGATGCAGCAACTTTGTGCTCTGTATGGGTGTGTCAAAAGCCGGACCACCCCTTATCACCCGCAGGGCAACGGGGCTGTTGAACGCTTTAACGCTCCTCTCGCTGTTGGGCTCTCTGCAAGTGGAGGAACAGGTCCAGTGGCCCTCCAAGCTGCCTGCTTTAGTACAAGTGTATAATAACACCATTCACAGTGCTACCGGACTAACCCCACATTTTGTAGTTTTTGGCAGGCATGCTCGCCCCCGGTGGATTTGTGTGCTGAGGTTCGACCCCCGCAAGAATGGACGACCCTGGAGGGGTGGGTGTACCATCACCATCGGGCTCTAACGACAGCCTACGAGCGGGTTCAAGCACGCACCCAGCAGAGGCAGGCCTGGGACCAGGGCCGTTACAATAAGAGGGCTCGAGCCATGCCGCTGTTGCCAGGAGAGCGTGTGCTCGTCCGGAACTTTCGATGCCGTGCCCGGGGCAAGTTGGAGCCGAGGTGGGTCCCCTCTCCATTTGTGGTTCTGTCGCAGGTGCGGCCTGGACTACCTGTGTACTGCATTCGACCTGAAGATAAAGAGGGGCCTCTACGCACCGTGCATAGGAATAACTTGAGGCCCTGCCCCACTGGGTTGCAAGGTGCACCAGACCCTCCAGCGGATGTCGCACCTGAGTCGACCAGTACAAGAGCTGTGATGCCCACCCGGTGGCCAGTAGTGCCTGTGCCTGTGCCTATGCCCATGCTTCCCCCAGGGACTGAAGCCATGGAGCCAACACCCGCTGTAGAGGTGGCACCTGAGCCACTCCCGGCTCCCCATGAAAATGAGGTTAGTGAAAGGTCTATGCCTCTGGTCAGACGGCCGCAACGGTCAAACTTTGGGGTGCGGCCTCATAGGTATCTGGACTGGGAGGGGTCGGGAGCGACCACCCGTTAAGTGGGGGGGGAAATGTCGTGGGAGGGGGGCATGGTGTTTTGCGTTTGCATGTTCTCTTTATCCAAATATACTGTATGAATGGGCTGAACAGAGTGAAATGGACGCTGGACTGGAAATTAATGTTTATTTAGATTATATGGACTGGTATATGGACATGTGGGGGGGGGTGCGAAGTTGTGCTTCGTTTTGTAGGTGCCAATGATTTGGTCCCTTGCTGAGCCACCGGGCTATCGGTGCGGGGAAGAAAGGGTCTGCAACTGGGAGCACTCATTGCCACTTGAGTGCAGGGCTGCAGATTGGCTGAACCCGCGATCAGCTGGGGCATAAGAAGGCTCACCCGGCTTCGATGGGGGGAACGCGAGTTTGGATCGCTGAGCCACGGACCGTGGTGCCCGGACCCCGCTTGCTGTGCCATGGGCTGCCGTTCTGCCGCGATCGGGAAGGAGTGTGTTGTGCTGGCTTGCCGAGGAGGAGAGGCTGCGTGAGTACGTGGAGAAACGACGATCGTTCTGCGCACTCTAAACTGATCTTAAAGCAGCGCTATGCAACTTCTAGGAATCTCCCCCTACAGGCCGGCAGAAAATATTCCGTTTTCGACGAAGCTCCCCCAACAGGCCGTCCAAAAATGTACACTGTCGTAAAGACTACGCTACTGTTCAGCCGGTCCCTCCCCCAAGCCATGTGCAACTGTTTTCAAGTAGACCGGCAAAATAAACGAGAAGACATGTCTACTGAAGTATGTAATGATTTTATTTTAGTTTGAATTTGTGACAAGTTTGAAGTTTTTGCGTGTTTCCATACATAATCGGTTATCTTATGAAAAAGAAAAAGAACGAGACACTGTACTGGTGTCTTAGCCTGTAAAAGTAAGTTGCTTTCGGGTGGGCTAGCGAATAAAGTGATTTATGAAATCGTATCATTTGACGTTATACTGTATTTTATATTACTAGGGTGTGGATAATCAATTGGAATGATTGTTTGACTTTACTTTGACGAACTATTTACACAAATACTTTAGATGTGGTGGTACAAATTTTAGTGACCATACGAGATGAGTGGGGGTGGGGTTCTAATGTTGCAGTTGTGCACGTATGATAACGGAATTAGACATTTTGAAAGAACTGTAAATAATATAATAGTAACATTATGCATGCATCATAAATATTTGAAATGGTACTTCCAACTATGAATGGCTGCAGAGTATGGAATGAGTGAAACGCTGAAGTTTGAGGCTTGACTACTCCGTGATAAATTTGCAGGGATCAGCTTCGACCTCAGCATCGTCTGAGTTTTCAGCTCAGGCTATTGGTGGAAGGGGTAGAGGAAGAGGTAGAGGAAGGGGTAGAGGCAAGCAGAGGAGAGCAACTTGGAAGGGCACCAGACTGGACCCAGAGGAGCAGAGGAGGGTACAGGAGCTACAAATGACCAGGAATGCTCAACTAAAGGTTTGTCCGATTTCAAAGTGGCTATATAACCATAGATTATGTCATTGGGGTCACACAACACCTTATGTTTCATTGTAGGACAATCTCCATTCAATGACCCTCAACTGTAATAAGACGAATGTATCTGTAGATAATGTCATTAGTGTCACACAATAACACAAATTATGTAATGTTGTAGGACAAACTCCAGTCGATGACCCCTAGCCAGAAGGACACCCTTTTAGAAAAACTTGTCCATAGGTCGCCAGGGTTGTGGTTCGACATCTTGGCCTTGCAGGAGGTACCACACAGCCCTGACCCTGGACCAAGCAGGCTACACTGGTGTGTCTGTGGAAACTGCCGGGAAATGGACACGGACATAGAGAGACTGTGCTGTCGGCAGTCTCCGCAGAACTGCATCAGCAAATTAGCCTTCATGGATCTCCACATCTTGGATGAGGAGGCGTTGCGACTGGTCAGGGACACATGGAACGACATCTTTGCCATGGAGGACAACCCTGAACCCGGAGTGGAGCAACGCCAGTTCAGGCATGCTGCCTACAGGCAGTTTGTGGTGTGGCAGCATGGACGACTTGGTGCAGGCAACAGGGTTGTGATACCCAGCTGCTGCGTATGGCGCATAAGAGACAAGTACCCCGACCCGAGGGGCCAATACAAAGGCTTCAGGGT
>JAUCNH010153628.1:0-2500 GCA_032353275.1 Sardinella hualiensis
GGTAGGAAAAAAAAACAGAAGAAAAAGAAAAGAAAAAGAATCAAGAGTTCCACTGTGGCTTAGTAAGATGTGTGACACACATGTATGAGGCTCTGCTGCCTGCGAAGTATAAGATATCATGACCATTTTACTATGGTGAAGTAATTGACTGAAGAACATGTCAACAACATAATGGGGACAAAGGATTGTCAGACTGCACAGGCAGGCATGACAGGGGAAATGACCAGTTCTTTTTCCCACACTGATGAGCAGGTCCTTCACACAGTTAATAAGCTTCTAGTGCAGATGCTTATGGTACTCCCAATCATCTTGTTTCTGCACAGCAATGACACACACACACACACACACACACACACTCACACACAAACACGCCAACCCTTCATAGATTAGAGTGTTTTTGTCGTGATGAGGAGGCGGTCGAGGCATTCTGATGACATGGCAACAACTCCCTATAGCACTGAGGAGTCAAAAGCTTCATGCGTCAGTGGTAGGCCCATTTGTTACGCCAATAACCACAGACCCCCATGGACTTCAATTTTCCATTACACGCCAAAGGAAAATAGACCAATAACATTGTACACTTGGAGATCTGGTTTGAGACGTGACTACTCAGTGATGATAGGTGATGTTTAAGTGACCAGGGGCCTGCCAGATATGACTAGCCTGGGCTTGCCCATACTTCCTGTGACGCATACAAAATTTCACGTCCAAGTCAGTCTGGCCAGGCAGCATATTTACTGCATTTCCTGTCTCAGAGTTTCAGGCACCAATGAGGAGCAAGCTTTTACTCCAGGGTGAAGGAGGCGGGCTTAACAACTTTACATTAGATTTTGCCTCTCAGAAGTCAGATAGTATGTGAGGTTGGCCAGACTAAGCTCGATGAGCTTTTGTCGCGAAAGCCAGACTAGTGTTTTGTAACATCCCTTACACTTCTGATGTCGTGTTTCTGGATAATGAAGGCAGGTGCTGTTTCTGGAGGTAGGGCGTGTCTTTGACTTGTATATGGACGTGGCCTTTTATGATAAGATGACCTAGTATCAGCCAATTCTTGCTAACATCAGTGAATTAGGATTTGCATGCAAGTTAGTAGTGTTGATATTTGGCAGCCTCGGGCATATCCACAAATTAGCTATTAGTGGGTTAAGACTGGCAGGGCTAACTAAAGCAAAATCCAAACAACTTGCAAAGTTCTGCTCTGTATCAGCAGTAATAGGAAGCCTTGCTGTGTGGCGCAGGCGTTGTTTTTTACCCATAAGTGCCAAAAGCTGTATTTCACCTCTGAAAATATTTGAATCCTGTCTGTGAGGAATATGATCGGTGGTTTCAAATAAGAATTCAAATGTGTGTGTGTGTGTGTGTGTGTGTCTCATGAAAACTTTTAGGTCTCATGAAAACTTTGTCATCTCTTTTACAGAAGAGCATATACCTGTATGTGTGTGTGTGTGTGTGTGTGTGTGTGTGCCAGGACCTTTGTCTCACTGCAGGTCTCTACAGTGAAGCGCTGGAGAATAAGAGCCAGAGCCATCTTCATCTCCAGCTGAGCCAATCGCATGCCCACACAGCTCCGAGGCCCCGCCCCGAAGGGGAGGTACACAAAGGGGTGGCGGCTGGCCTTGGCCTCAGCAGTGAACCTGAAATGACAGGAATTAGACTTTCATTTGTGGGGGGCATTCTCTCTTTATCAAAATTAGACTTTCATTTGTGGGGGGCATTCCCTCTTTATCA
This sequence comes from Sardinella hualiensis, assembly GCA_032353275.1. Lineage (NCBI taxonomy): Eukaryota > Metazoa > Chordata > Actinopteri > Clupeiformes > Clupeidae > Sardinella > Sardinella hualiensis. The sequence goes on from JAUCNH010153628.1 coordinate 1,726, forward strand.
AAATGAAACGTTCATTTGGGGGGGACATTCTGTCTTAATCAAAATAAAACTCGAGTGTCTCTACACATGCAAGTATATTATAGTATCAATAAGGAAGTAATTACATCATTATAATATATTATAGTATCAATAAGGAAGTAATTACATCTTTATAATATATTAAGTAATCACCTGTCTCACTACACTTACTGAGTGTGTGTATAAATTAGTAATAGACTTATCACCCAGGTTACCAACACACACGCACACACACACACTCATACACATACACACAGACACACACCTCTCTGGGTTGAATTTCTCTGGCTCAGGCCAGTGCTCGGGGTCATAGTGCAGGTATGCCGCTGGAATCTCCAAAGTTGCACCTTTAGGCAGAAACTGCCCATTCACAACACAGTCCTCCTCCACAGTCCTCGCATACCTGAAACATACACACACACACACACACACATAATGTGTGAGCTCTGAGCAGGGAAATTAACAGGAGATGTTTACTTGCAAATGAGAAAAGATGAAGAGGGAGGAAAATCAAATGATACCAAGCTATATTTATAACCCTGTGTGTGTGTGTGTGTGTGTGTGTGTGTGTGTGTGTGTGTGTACCTGAAGCCTGGAGGGTACATCCTGAGGGCTTCTGATACGACCATATCCATATACTTCAGCTCCTGGACATTATTATAGTCGGGACTGTCCTGAAACACACACACACACACACAAACACAAATGAAGAGGATACGGATGTGAGTATGGACCTGTGAATACTCATTACTGTATG
>JAUCNH010153628.1:7500-12144 GCA_032353275.1 Sardinella hualiensis
TGCACCACCGCCTCACTGTCGGAGACTATGCATTCAACTGAAGGTGCTAACAAGTACACTTCATGTGTCATCATCAAGCACAATGTTATTTGACAAGCCTTAAATCAAGGTTAGTTTCTTGAGAAAGAATACGTCTAATATATTTACATATCAAACATATATTGTTGTTTTACATAATAAACAACAATAAAAAAAATGAAATCACTAAATAATGACCTTGTAATATGAAGTGCTAGGTAGAGTACTGCTTCTTATCAGCAGTACAGAGAGAGCAGAACACAATAATGCCAACTTGGGGCAACATAAGACGACATCACTCTCCCAGCGACGTATCCCAAAGCCAAATTAAATCAAGCCTGTGCATCATCAGTGCCATCCCAGCATCAGCACAGGAGCCGTGCTGAAGGCAGGAGAAGAGAGGAGAGGCAGAATGCTGAGTTGACTGCGTGCGTGTGCGGGAGAGTATGCTAGCTCCTTTAAAGGGCCCTTCAGATACCCTTAAAAGCCCTGACGGTGCAGGGACAAGAGTCGAGCTCGCTGCCTCGGCCAACTCTCTCTATGGCCGCTATAATTAACTGGTAGGATGCGGAGGCACGCGTGTGGTTTTTATATCGTATTGTGGGGGAACTTCCTGCCTTTAAACATTATCTTATTAGTCGAGCACTTAACCACTGGGCTGACCTCCCATGACCCAACCATAGCAGAGTAAACAAGCACAAGGACACAGTATAGATGCGAGGTTGGTCAACAATGTGTATTATGTGAATGACTTTTTTTGTTTTGTTTTCACAGAAGCTCCAATACGCTAAATGACTGGCTTTTAAACTCAACTGACATTTTCCACCTTTTTTCTGTCTTGTGATGCAAAAACCTTACTGTGCCTTTGAAGTGACTTCCTGCCGAACCCCAGCATCATTTCCTGTTCAAGGAACAAATACTAGTTGCAGTGCAGGCGCTGGGTGAGAGATGCCGGTGTAGTGAACGTGCACTCAAACTCACACACACACACACACACACATATACACCCAGATTCATACCCAAGGATCAACTGTCACAGGGGGAGAGCGAGCGAGCGAGAGGGAGAGAGAGAGAGAGAGTGAGCAGAGGACATAACGAGACTTGCCATGGACTCAGTGGCTGTATACCACGGCCCCATTGGCAAGACCCTGTGTGAGAAGAGACTGTGCGAGGCGGGCAGGGATGGCAGCTACCTCATCCGAGACAGCGAGTCTGTTGCTGGAGTCTTCTGCCTGTGTGTGCTGTGAGTTACCTTTTTTTGCGTTTGTGACATTTGTGACTTGTCTGCCACACCATCAAAATATGTTTTGCAGAACTGAGACACGTTCGTTTTAGTTGAAGGAACTAAACAAACAAATGAATCGGCTAGTTGAACATTTATTGCATTTTTAGGGCGAGGCTCTGTAAGCGTTGCTAAAGATCTGCTGCGCCCTGTGCTAGGAAACTACCAACATGCTGTGTAGGCCTAGTGGAGGGCCTGTGTGCCCCCCTGAAGCAGCTCACAGGATGATTTAACCTTGAGTATGACTTGTCCATGACAGGTGTAAAGGCTACGTCTACACGTATAGGCTACACCAAGATGAAGAGGGATCTTGGGCGGCCGAGGTGAGATTTAAACCCATCAGACATACTGCACACACACACACGCACACACACACACAGCCAGGCATGCACATGCACAATAACACACACATATGTAAGCCTGTGAACATGAGGGATTTACCGTACAACTGCATCACTTTCCAACATAAGGATGTTACCTATATAATATCAGTTCCTCTTATAAAGACTATCTGCAAGAGCAGATTTGGCAGGTCGAGCTCCAGGCTGAGCTCAGCATAGTTAAACACAAGGTGTGCTCCTGGGAGACAATTAACAACATCTACACCTGGTTAATGAATCAATCAATATTCAGTCAATAAGGAATCAATTCTCTAACATCAACTCTGGGCTCTGCATGAAGGACCCGTGGTTGTAACCAGCATGTATTTAGCATTACCCTGTAACTGTGTCATCACATCGCGCCAGTCCTTAAGTGACTAATACAGGTTTTACCCTCATTTAAAAAGCATTGAACAGTGCTATTTTTTTCCTTATTTCCCTTTTGGCTGTTTAAAGTAGCTAATAAGCGCGGGGTGTGATCGGTCGTCTTCCCTCTCTCTGTGCACCTCACGTCCACACAGAGGGAGAGGGAGAAGCGCGCAACAAGCCGAAAAGCCTGTTGTGAGATATTACAACACAAAGTTATTGTTCTTCATCTGAGTGCAATTATGCCACTTTTCATCAGGCCTTTGTCTTGCGTGAACAGGGAGCTGGCTGGTGTATACAGCAGTCTTGGAAAGGCGGACACTGCAAACAGTTTAATTGCTAAATTGCAGAATAATGGGGCAATTTATCAGAGGCAATACCAAGAGAGTTACACGTTTAATGTGTTAAAAAAAAAAGTTCTGAGGCTTTGTTCCTAATTTGAAGCAGTTCACCATATCATATAGCTGCTAAAGTATTCAAGCCCAGCATAGAACAGGTTCAAAACTACAGTACATAGAGGGCCTCATTTACATGTAAAGATCTCATGCTAACTCCTTGCTTAGTCCTGACATGTGGTATTTGGCAAGGTATTTTGACCCAGTTCTGCACTAAAATACATAAAACGCTTAAACAGGCGCATTGCTTACAGCGGCGTGCCCTTTTCTGCCGCCACAAAATGGTGCCTTTTGGAATTGAAGCGCCATATCGAACTTACAGTATGTCTCCTCATAAAACATAGAAACTTAAAGACAGGTCTCCTCTTTTCTTTAACTTTTTTTTTTTTTTGAAAATATTAAGATTTCAAAATTGGTCTTAGATGTTATTCTTCATACTTGTAGGGCCACAATGTTCCAACGGAATTGAAAGTGTGATTTTACTAAAACGGCACAATCTGCATGATCTCGCTCATCGATCGCAACACTAGCCACACATCTTGATGATAAAAAGCATTTAGCTGATAAAAGACTATAGAGGTTGTGAGAAAAGAGGCAGCTAAAAATACTTTTATCAATGAACAATATTTTGTACTACAAGATCTCATTTCTGTGACAAACTGGTTCTCCCAAAGAATCTGAGGTGAAATGCTCAAGATTGAACTGAATGATGAGCAAGTCTCATTTAGGTCTGCTGTGAGCTATTGATTGCCAAAAACTCAAATGTAGTTATGGGTTTAGACCACAGAAAGAAAACCACAAGAGTCACCACATGCTCGGCTCAGAGCTGACGGTGGTCTCATACTCTGGCTGGGCTATTTATAGATGCCTACCTACCTGCCTGCGCATAATCACTCGCAGAAAAAAGACAAACATTGCGCTAGTAATTACACATTTACAGTATATGAAATGGGCATATAAATATACTGTATTTTCTGCTCTAAGCGCATCCCAATGTGATAGAATATGTGGATTTGCTTGATAAGATGAGCAAAAGAACATCAGGCAGGTCTACTGCACAAACTGTGATGCTGTTAAAACACCAGTAATCTGACTCACACAGTATCTGGTTAAGCAAGATACAACTAAGATGAATGAATTTGCATAAAATAATTTCATTTTTTTCAATTATTATAGTTGTGGATGGCATACGAAGTGACAAAATGTTTTTGGTGAAGGCTACACAAGTGTAATGATTACTGAATCAAAATCTTTAACTAGAAACAAAAATATATTTTTGCTGTAAGTATAGCATAACCCCAAGCACAGTTGATGGATAGATAGAGCTTATCTACAGTATAGCTAAATAGATAAGCTCTACGTTTCCACACACTGCACAATATCTTAAGTTCATGCACAAGACGTTTGCTCTCTAACTGACTTCACTTTCTCTGACAATTATACTTACTGTAGGGCCCTAAGAGTTCATTTTAACACTAAGTAAAAGACTCAGTTTTAGGTGGTAACGTATTCGAGTTCACTAAACAATGTTGATTTTGCCAAGTACAATTATATTCTGAGATCTTAGAAAAGCTGCAAAGCCTGGAAGAAGGAAACCACACTTGTGCAACATGCTCTCAATCAGCACTACAAGGAAACCGAAGGCTTACGTCCATTGCTTCCTGTTTTTCAGACTGCGCCCGACCAACAGAAGCGCTTGTTTCGGAAAGTCAAAAACTTGATAAGCGCCTTTGAGAAGCCCGACCAGGGGATCGCCATCCCGCTCCTCTACCCCGTGCCTCCGCCCCCGTACTGCTCCACGCAGGAGCAGCCGCCCCCTCCGCCTCGGCTAACGCCCCAGAATCAGCATCAGAACCACAACCAGAACCACAACCAGCACAAGTCCACGCCCAGAGTGAAAGCAAAGAAACGGCCTTCAGTCTGACGACTTGCTCCTGCAGTTTTTTACTGCACAAAGCCAGTTGGAAGCAGGCCAGATGTTTTCACTTGATCCCTCAGAGAACTTTTTTATAACTGACTCGGTTTCCCTTATTACTTCCAGTCCCCTGATTTCCTCATTCATACCTCTCTTTCTCTCTCTCTCTCTCTCTCTCTCTCTCTCTCTCTCTATTTCTATCTCCCTCTCTCTCTCCATCTTGATTTCCTACCCTTTCCCAGTTTTCTTCTTAATATAATGAGGTATAATTCTATGAATTGATTTTAG
>JAUCNH010154487.1:0-12015 GCA_032353275.1 Sardinella hualiensis
CTAATCGTATTTAGAGTTTTGAAAATGAGGCTTAAGTTTGGACAAATGCTTGTTAGCGATTGAAAAAAACTGTAATACATTTTGGCTTCTATATGAAGTTCTTAATAAGGCTCTGCTCTCATGAAAGCACTTATCATTCACACCACCACATGTGTTGAGAAAGCTTTGCAACCGGTAGAGCATGATGTTAGTGAGTGATTGATATTATTATGGACTGTTAAAATGTGACACGGCTGACCATTCACTTTCCACAAGCTGTCACATTCAGCATTCTGTATGCAAATCCTAATAACAATAATGCATATTTATAGTTAAGGGCATCCTATGCAATATCCTTAGGTTACTTTATCAGCTTTGTAGTTACCTTGATAATTATATGCCTCATTCCTGAGTGAATGCAGGCTATTTATTACCTTCATAGTCAATGGGGACATAACTTTGGTTTGCAAACTAATCCACATATTTTGGTTGAGAATGTAAAATCTTGTTGCTATTTTTTTTTTAATTATGGAGGTATTAAATAACACCTACAATATTAAATCACCCTCTAAGAGTATGGATCTGTAGAAGTGCATTATGCAATTCTGGTAACCTTAGCCTTAGTCTGAAAAAAGCCTAAAAACTGTCTCGAGCTCATTTCTCTAATTCATGTTATCCATCATTCATTTTTGTAAGCAATGAAAATAGGCTATTATAGGCTACAGGTTGTGGATGGATGAATGTATATAATTAAATAAATAACAAATAACTAAATCAATGTTTCTCTTGGATTTCATCTCCTCTGGTTTACAGCAAAGAATGTTTGTATATCAGTTCCAACGTACTCCGGCTGTAGATCAGCAAATATTGATTTGTCTCGCTGACTGTAAACACGTCATGAAGGAAAGCGAGGGAGTGTGGGCCTATAAAAGCCACAACATTCTCAACCTCTTTGTATGCAAAGAGTGCCATCAGCTCTCTCTATCAGGTATGTATGGTGCATCCATTACACCATTCACGCTGGTGTTCATCTTAAGGCCTACAGGAACTCTTCATCATTAAGGCCTAACTCTTCATCATTTTTCCTTGTCATTATCTCAACAGTGCAGCAATGGCAGTTTACACCTGGTTCCTCTTGTTTTGCCTTGTGATTGGAGTTGAAAGTAAGAGAAACTGTAACGATTACAAATTCATTTCTTATCTTGGAAGGTTAATTTGATTTTGGGCAACACTGAGATGCTGACCTTTGGCAGCAAACCCCTCACACTTTGCATACATTCTGTTTCAGGAGGAGGGGCTTCTGCCTGCCCTGGCAATTGGCAGCATTTTGAATCACGATGCTACTTATTCGTCGAATCCAGACTATCTTGGATTGATGCAGAGGTACATCATATTCTCTCTCTCTCTCTCTCTCTCACACACAGATACACATACAGGCATTGCAGCCCCATATGTTCTGACCAGTTTTCCTATTGCTTACTTCCTGTAGTACACCTGTTTGAGTCTTGGAGGAAATCTTGCATCTGTGCACTCGATTTTTGAGAATGATTTCATTCATAAAATATCTGGCACAAACATTTGGCTTGGAGGGCATGACACTGCACAGGTTTGTGAACGTTTGTCGTTTGACAGGTCAGGAACTTGGTGGAGAGACTAGGAATTGGCAGACAGAACTGTGGCATGTTTTTACCTTTGTGTTTGTTGTTAGAGGGGTTTATGTACTTTAATTTGATATCAAATCTGACACATATCTGTTTAGGAGTGAGTGGTGCCAATATCATAACAACTACAAGACATAGTTACTCTGTATGTCAAAAAAAGAGCAAATCTTCCCTGCAAGTTATGTTTTGTATCTCAGTGTGTTCACACTATTTTTTCTCAGGTGCGAGTAGATGTCTCACATAACATTATGTTTCAATTATGTTTTTGAAAAAGAGTCCTGTGTTCTTTTTGAAATGTTGTTAAATGTTATTAATGTTGTCTTTTTATCTACTCCTATTAACTTGCCAACAAGGTCCTTTTGCACTAAAAAATGCCCTTGCGCATAGGCTTGCATTCACTTGCATTGTAGCCTAATTAATACAGTGGACATACATGTAAAGCATGAGCATATGAGACACTAAGACACAAGTTGATAGTCTAAGTCCCTTCAGGATGAAACAAAACTTCTCTGCTTCAGTCTCTCTCAATAAGTGAAAGTTTGGAATGTTGGAATGAGATTTGAAAAAGTGTCAATAATGATATTTAGCACATACAGTAAATTAGGTCCTCTGTCAGAAGCATTGCTTATCTGCATTGCATTGTTGCGTCTCAGAAAACCTGCACAATGGGAAATCTGTGTGATGTGAATTGTACAAGATTTGATGAGAATTTAACACCTTGGCAATTCATTTCATTCCTTGACAGGAGGGCATATGGCTGTGGTCTGATGGGACCAATTTTCACTACACTAACTGGGGTCCCAATGAGCCAAACAATGATAATAATCAAGACTGCTTGCAAATGAGAGGTAGGCAACATCCACCATCCATAGTATCCACCAATAATGCTTTCTGACACGAAAAAGGATTCATTTGGGGAATAAATGTTATATTGTTCTCGTTATGCTGTATGTTACTGTACATTGTTGCTACACTGAATATTTCCCCCCTCTTTGTCCTGTAGGCTCACAGTGGGATGATTATCAATGTCAAAACCAGCTTCCCTATGTGTGTGCCAAAGACCTGTGAAGAAGCTCAACACTCTTGCCACATGTCCTCCTGGCATGACAGTTGATTATGAAATAGCGAAAAGAAATCTGCTAATGTCTTCCATGTGTTTAAATAAAAAAAAGTCGTTCTCTTGAGTTGTATGCCAAATTACATTCATTGAACATTTAAAACATGAGGGATAACATAAAGAAAACAATCATTTGTGGATGCTGCACAGAGGCAGAGGAAATTAGGGTGTGAAGCAAGTGGAAATACTGTCTACATTGTTCAGAGCCTAGGAAAATATATATGCTTGAGCTTGTCTGAATTAAACCTTGGAAGTCAATTAAAGGAACACGCCACCGATTTTTGATATTTATGTATTTGTATTGTGATGCAACATAGACAGATTAGTGAACCGCATTTCATTTTTTCCAAATTCAGACATGTTCTGTGGAGATGGTAAACCACACAAGCTGGATAGTACCCATTTACTTGCTCCACAGTGTGGCATACTGTTGCCACAAAAAGAAGGATATTGTTTACATTACATCCTCTCCATGAAAGAAGGCAGCAAAATTGGCGTATTTACAGAAAAAACACCATTTAGGACAACTTTAAAGGTTCGTAACTTTAAAACAAGACAACTAACCATGTCAATTTTGTTTCAGCTTGCACATTTCCTCATACAGTACATGTCTGCAAAGTTTTGAAAATGTGATAGCTACAAATTCAAGATGACTTGAGACCAAAATTGGGCTTTTTTTTCACACAAAAAAATGATCCAGGTTTATTTCAATGAATACCACATCAGTGGCGGGACTGTAATTTCAATGTGATCTTTTGCATCTACACATGGTACTACCTCAGTGTGCAAATTTTCAGGAAAAAATTTTGATACATTTAGAGAGAAGATGAGAATATAAAAAAGAAGTCCTAATGAAAAAAACGGAAAATTGCAGTGTTTTTCTCGGTCATGCCACTTCATGTTTAAAGAGCCATATTCCAGAGACCAAACAAGATAGGCTATCAAGTTGATTATTTCTGCTTTATTCTAATGAGACAAGGAAGAATGTTTGGACCAAAAATCAGGAAAACATGAGGACCATGATGTCGGACCTGTTCCAACTGATATGGAATTGCCCTATTGCTTTTCGTCAGGCTCAGAAATTTTTTTAAAGGTGTCTTTTTTTTTTTTTCCAGGTGGTTCCCATGAGTGAAAACTCACCAAATTTGGCACACACGTCTGTCAATGGCAAGGCCACTCAGGCACAGGAAATGGAACCCGAGCATGAGAGGGTCCAAGGGGCCACGCCCAACAGGAATTGAGATAATTGCGATTTTGTGTGAGCTCGGGCACGTGGTGCATTTTAACGAACTCGTCTGAGGCGGTTTGTCTGACGCCGCATTCACATAGCAATCAGCGCGTTCGCGGTCCATGAGCGGTGCGGTTCGATAATGGTGCGGTGCGTGAGCGGTGCGGTTCGATAATGGTGCGGTCCGTGGGCGGTGCGGTTCGATAATGGTGCGGCCCGTGAGCGGTGCGGTTCGATAATGGTGTGGTCCGTGAGCGGTGTGGTTCGATAATGGTGCGGTCCGTGAGCGGTGCGACCCGTGTGTGTATTTGTATTCACACCAGAAACTGTCTCCTGCGTGAACCGACTGCCTGAACTCTCGTTTAAAGTCTATGAGCCACGCTGGCACCACGTGGTGCACACTCAGCAGAAAAATAGAACTCTTTTCTATTTCAAGCGGGCAGTGCGGGGTCAGCGAGGCGCAGGCGCGGGGCGTAGAACACGTGTGCGGTAAAGGAAAGGTCTAAACCGTTAACATGACATCATCACGGTAAGCGCGCTACGTCATTTCCTGTACTGACTGTGTTTGTAGCTGTGTGCCACGCCCGTACGAATTGCTAACATTTTATGTAATCGACTAGTCCGAATTTACACATACAATCTTAATTCTACCTATCACTCACTCAGTACTTATAACTCCTTACTCAACTTATCACAAGTGTCGTTCTCTGCACTTTCACTATGACTTCTCCTCCTCGCTCTGTCCCTATCTGCTGCCTGGCTTGTCACATGTTTAGCTACTGCAGCCTCCTTTAGCGGACATGATACGTGTAACAAATTTAGCCAGACAGTTAGCCAGCCTGGAGGTGAGGATCAACGGTTTAGAAAGCTGCCTCCACACCTTTGAACAGCTTAGCAACATAGCATCAAGATTAGATAGCCCCAGTGCTCCCTTAGAAAATGTGGAAGCACCAGAGAGCTCTCTCCCTAGTACGTCAGCTAGCGAGGCGGTGGCGCCTCCTGTGCAGCAGGGTCAGTGGGTTACGGTCAGAGGCACTAGCCCAAGTAAGAACCCCACTGTACACCACCAACAACTTCACGTTTCTAATCGATACATTACAACCCCCTGAGTAACTCTCCCGACCAAAACAAAACTGTAATTGGAGCTTCAACCGTACAAAGCAATAAAGGGATGGACAAGTGGTTTATCCAGTCATCTGAAAGGATTTTTGAAAACTGAAATGCATCTCCTATTGAGCAGTCCGAGATTTTTGTGTGGAGTGAAATGCCTCTGTTGGAGCATGGCGGCACTACAAGGATCTGGCAAGACTCAGGTTAGCATGTTCAGTTCGACATCAGAAAATAATTTCAGTTTATAGTTTTCATGCACTGGCAAATAACAGAAAAGAAAAGGGAAAACTCATGTGCCACTCGACAAAAGTAGAACAATAGCCTAATCCTTCTGTTCTAACCTATTTGACAAGTTTTGTTGAGATTATGGTCCTCCATTAGCCTGATGTTATGGAACGAAAAGAAATAAGCGGCTGATACGTCTGAACACGAATGATTTAGATTTGTTTGCTTTGACATCATTGACGGTGGGCAGATACCATCTGCTTAAAACCAATCGCTACTCTTTGGTCGTGACTTCGATAATGTTTGGCCGTGACGTATGGTACGCACTGGAATGCATCGTTTGAATTCCCTGTTCGCTGATTTGGCTGTCTGCCAGGGCAGCCGGAGCAAACAAAAGCGATTGGTTAGTTTCCTGACTATATGGTGGAGGCCAATGAAATTGGCCGGAACCAATAGGCGGCGCTAGCCTGGCTAGTCCTACATGGCGAGAAAGAGGAAAAAGAGGAAGACTTGTGTAACCCAGCCAAGGTCACTAAGAGTACATAGAACAGGTGTAAGTATTCAATTCATTGAATGAAGGGAGGAGGCTTGTGTATAAAAATAAATCACTTTATTTTCTAAAGGCAATTCAGTAAGAAAATGATGTTATGCAGTACTGATTGACTTAATGATAATGGAACAACACAGGTAAACAAAACTATAATAAAGAATGAAAACCATGAAATTAAGGAACAGGTCAGCTGTGGCTATGATAAACTAGAGGAGAGGCTAAGGGGCTACACCAGAAAACTCGCCCTGTGCTAAGGAAACCTCGTTGGGAATTCACTACACACTAAATGGGAGCCAGATCACAATGGCAAGAGTTATTCACTACACACCAAACAGGGGCCACACCACAAAGGCTGTTCACTACACACCAGACAGGAGCCTACGCAGAAAGGCTATTCACTACACACCAAGCAGGAGCCTACACAGAAAGGCTGTTCACTACACACCAGACAGGAGCCTACGCAGAAAGGCTGTTCACTACACACCAGACAGGAGCCTACGCAGAAAGGCTATTCACTATACACCAAGCAGGAGCCTACGCAGAAAGGCTGTTCACTACACACCAGACAGGAGCCTAATCAGAAAGGCTGTTCACTACACACCAAGCAGGAGCCTACGCAGAAAGGCTGTTCACTACACACCAAGCAGGAGCCTAATCAGAGAGGCTATTCACTACACATCAAACAGGAGCCACACTCAAGCCTAGGCCTTACACCACAGCACACAGATAGGTACAGGGACCCAATGTACTTCCCCAAGCAAAGTTCCCCAGCCACAGCTAGACCCCAGAAAAGAAATAAGAAAGAAAATAATGAAACTGATCACAATATAAGGATTGGAGGTGGTTTCACAACAAGGTGAGGTGACTAAGGCACAGGCCCAGCGAACCAGACAGCATGGGCTACCAAACTACACAGGTAGGGCCTATAGCCTTCTAGGTTGAGCACTGACAATAAAATAATAATAGGGAAAACAGTGGCTACATAAACAAATCTAAAGAAACAAACACAAAAGGAAATAGATTCATCAGTTTCACGTCCATTGTATGAAGTTTCTAAAACAGATATACCACAAGGTGTAATGAGGCTACCTTAATGTTTGTAGTTTGCCTTTGCTTTTCTCATCAGGCAGACGCACAGGAATTGTTGGTGACCTACAGCACCAATAAATGACATTATACACTTGTTCCATAGCATCACCATAAATAGCATATAAATACAAACATTAGCAAACGCAGACACACAGGAATTGTTGGTAACCTACAGCATCAATAAATAACATTATACACTTGTTCCATAGCATCACCATAAATAGCATATAAATGCAAACTAACAGCAGCAATAAATAACATTCTACTCAAGTCACAGACTAAATGTAAACACCATAAATAGAGTATAAATACGGTCGCCATAAATAGTGTATAAATAGCCTACAAAACACTCTTAAATACACGTCGTATAAATTACCTGCATGAGCTTAATTTCCAAACAAACGCCTTAAAGTGCCGTCCTCTGTCCCAAGTTTCCTCCAGCGAAACTATGGCACAGATAACGCTAATGAATGAGTGGAGTAGCAGATTTACTAACAACGAACAGGAAAATACCAAAAGATACCTACTTTGAGTCGCTAAATCTCAACACAGGCCAAGAACCCGATCTCAATTGTCCATTTCTCACCGCCGGCAGAGCGAAGTTATACAGATGCTATTCGTTCGGCGTTTACCGCCTGAGTGGGATTTAAAACAACAAAAGAGTGCCGTGTGCTGCGAGCTACCGGTGTACATCGTGTCACATGACCACCGCTAGCCTACCTGAGATTTAAAGTAAACGCAATCTCCCCCCACCACACTTGTAATAAGGCAGCAACATAACTTTCTCATGTCAACGCCTCAAAAGGATGTAGGCTATCTAACTTAATAAGTCATGGAATATCATGGTTTTGTAACTTTTTAGCCAAACTGATGCTATAACCCTTATAAGCTGCACTCATTTAAACTCATGCTGAAATTGAATATGCATTTCAGTTTGTTAACCAAAGTTTCCTCCAGATAAAAATGACAATCACAGAGAAGTCTACTGCATGTCCATACATTTATTGAATAGGTCTCTATTACATTACAACATCACTCTTGAAGTATTTCAGTCACACAGTTAGTGATAGGTTTGTATGCATTGCAATGTTGGGCTGTAAACTTCTATCCACCATTCCTCTTCAGTTTTCCTTTCTACACATGAAGGGGTTTGTATACCCACACTCCCTGTCATTCCATTGCCACTTTGCTGAAGGAGAGAAAAAGAAAATATATCACTACAAATGGATATCTGACGTTATTGGTATAATTCAATTCCCCATGCTTTTTAATTGATGTTCTGAAGGGATGAACAACATTGGATCAACTTTAATGTTGTAAATAAAAGTGACATGGCTACTTACATCCAAAATTCATTTCCATGCAATTCTGTTTAGTCCCGCCATTGGGCTGTCCTTTGGCCCAGTTATGGTAGCAGTTGTAGGATCCATCAGTCCATGTCCAGTGTCCCTCCTGCAAATGAGGACAAATGATAAAACACAGTTATCAACTTCATGGGGTCATGAACTATCATTGGCCAAACACCCATGGTCTGTTAGTTGAGATGTAGTTCCAAAATTATTCTTTCACAGACAATGACAAAAACAAACAGAGGTCAAAATGACATTCCCTATTTATCTAGTCATCATTAAAGCAACACAACAATTCATTGAGCCATACCTTTCTCCTGTTCATCCAGTCCTTCTCTGAGTCTGGCGATACCTATTTAAGCTCCAAGCTAAAATTTATCATTGAAGCGGAAAACGACCAGGCGAGATGCTAATGGTCCAATCCGATTCAATGATACATGCTAATTTGGAGCTAAAATTAGTATTGCCAGACTCAGAGAAGGACTTTTTACACACACAGCGCGCCGAAAAGCGTCTGTGTAATAAATGGTGACTAATTATGCAAAGTGCGGCCTTTTTCTGTTATTCAATATGAATCTAAATCACACTCTTTCTAACCGTACTGTGCAATACAGTGTGTGTGTGTGTGTGTGTCAGTGTAAAATAATTATTTTCAAAACACACGCTATAAGGTCAACACTTTTTTTTTATGAAATCTGGACAACGCAAAGAGATTACATACAATGTACCTGGCAATACACTACATGACATCAACACCACATGACATGTGACCTCACAGTGATGTGCCACGGTGAAACAGCATCATCAAGGATGAGGGCTGACCTTAGTTGACCTTGAAGGGAAAACACTTTCAACTCCCGATACTCAATCACTTATGGGAAGATGAGGAAAACAGACAGAAAAAAAAATTACAGTAAATTTCACTATGCTACGATGGCAACCACAGCCCAGATCTGTCCAGCCCCTGCACACACACACACACACACACACACACACTGGCATGGGGTATGCATGTAGGGGCCTTTGAAGAGCGACGAGAGAAGAGATTGACGACCGATCCGGTGATGGCTAAGAAAGCCAAGGCTATGAGCTAACATAGCCGAGACTAACAGCTAACAAAGCCAAGGCTAATAGCTTACAATACCAGCTAGTAGCTAACCAAGCCTAGGCTAACAGCTGCAAAGATAATAGCTAACATAGCCCAGACTAATAGCTAACAATACCAGCTATTACAGTAGCTGCAAAGCTAAAAGCGAACAAAGCCAAGGCTAATAGCTAATAAAGCCAAGGCTAAGAGCTGGTTTCAGCTGATGGCTGAGCAAGATTAGGCATCATTTGGAGGTTCATGGCACATTCTAATTATTTGTAGCCATCCACAGCTCATCGGTCATTTCCAGTGGACAGCGATCAGTGGTCATATAGTGATATGCACTTCAGATGAGCACACAGAGACAGTCCTCAAGGCTAAACAGGACTGGCTTTTATTTTCATTAGCATTTCATGGGGGCTTGAGGGGAGTTTCCAGTTCCAGTTCATAGGAAATGGCTGATGTGGCACACAGGCTACGGTGGCTACAGGCTTTCATGGCCGTAACCAGACCATCATATCATATGGGGATGTGGTTACCATATTAATACAGACAAGTAAGATGCTAACTCAAGCTAGCTTGGACACACTCAAAGAAATCTCCTAAGGGATTATCGCCTCCTCATGTCATCGCTTTGGTAACCATGCCATCATGCACTAATGAGCTCAGATACAAGCAAGATATGTCACACACAATCAAGAGGATACACACACACACACACACACACAGACCTGAGTCATGTGGTGTTTACCTAAGCCTTTACACTGACATTGACAATGTAGACCCACTGGGCGTCTGACTCTAGGATGGGCCTGCGCCAAATCCAGACCAGACTCAAGTCAAGACCCAGTCTAAATCATACCTGATCTGGATCAATCCCAGGCCACATCTAGACCCCATCCAGACCAGGCCTTAATCCCACCAAACCAAGACCAGATCTAGACTACATCAGCTGCAACAGCTGGACTCAACCACAACGGGTCTGGGTTAAACCCGGGCAGACATAGACCACATCCAGACCAGGTCTCATCTAAACCATACATGGTCAGATTAAGGACCAGTAGCAGATCAGAGATTCATGTATGTGGTCTAGTGGTGAGTATGGTTAACTCATGGTGCTGATTTCTAAAAGAACACTGCACTGTGTTTGTGTGTGTGTATGCATGTAGCCACTGACATTTAAAGGAACACTGCACTGAGTGTGTGTGTGTGTGTATGTGTATTCACTGATCTCTAAAAGAACACTGCACTGAGTGTCTGGTGTGTGTGTGTGTGTGTGTGTGTGTGTAGCCACTGAAATCTAAAAGAACACTGCACTGAGTATCTGTTGTTTCTGACGTGAGCTAATGTTTTGAGATCAGTAGTTTCTCCTGAGGTTTCCAGACTTGATTTCATATTGTTCCATCATCCCAACGTTGGCTGCAAAACCATGTACCAGAAATACAGCCCAAGTCTAAACTTAAAGTCCTAAATAGTACCCAGGTCTTGGACTAAAACTAAAACGCAAGTCCAGAGTGGGACAGACCCATGCTAGAGTTAGCGTAGTTGTCGCTATGGGGAATGGTGTGTGGCATTGTGGGATACGGAATGAGAGAGGGGGATTGTGGGACAGAATCAGAGAGTGAAGAGACTGCTCTGGGCTACATGGGAAGACCCTTAAGACGACACAAAACATAAACACAATAATATAAAAAAATATAACAATAAACACAAACAACAACACCAACATAAACAAACCAGAATGAAACCAAATAGAAAGAAACAAAAGAGAAGATTTGGCATAAACATGTTACAAGAAATAAACAAGTGATGAAAAAGTTAGATTAAAATCTATACATACAAAAATAAAGCTGTGAAAGAAAAAGAAAAACAAATCAATCATATTCGATAATAAAGATTCAATAAATTAGTGCAACAGCCGGTAAATTGATCACGAGTTAGAATGAGTATGCTCAACCCATTAGACCTCATTAGAAAGTCACTTTACATGTTTACATGTTTACATGTTACAGATCAGACCATAGAGCAACACAACAACTCCACCACTCCACTCCACTTAGCTTGGCCTGGCCTGGCCTGAGTGAGGAGCTCACACCCCCAGTAGCATGGGTGCCTACCAGGCCAGCGGGCATCATCATCACATGGTTATGAGGCATGATGGGCATGGGGGGGTAAGGGGCACTGATCGGAGCGCACACTCCTACTAGCATGGGTGCCCACCAGACCAGCATCACAGGGTTATGGGTGGGGATGGGGTGGTGATGGGACACTATAGAGGGGCATGGGGGTGGTGGGCACTGACATCTTTTGGAGAGGGCACTTCATTATGAACACACTCACACACGCACACACACGCGCACACACACAACATTATTCGGACACAAAAATATATATATTGATGGCACAGATCGGACAAGAGGAGAAAACAGATCAATGTGTGTGTGTGTGTGTGTGTGTGTGTGTGTGTGTGTGTGTGTGTTTAGGACAGTCAGAGTGAGAGAGAGAGAGGGAGAGAGACATAAAAGGGAGAAGGAGAAAAGGATGAGAAAGGAGAAGCTGAGAGGTGAAGGAAGAGAAAGATGAGAATGAAGAAGAAGAAGAAAAAAAAGAAATGAAGAAT
>JAUCNH010154777.1:0-14551 GCA_032353275.1 Sardinella hualiensis
CTCCGGGACAGCCTATTGCAGGGCCAACCCGTCTCTGTGGCAAAAGAGTGGGAAGATCCCCGAGTAGAGGTGAAATACCTAACGAGTCAGGTTATAGCTGGTTGCCCAAGAAATGAATAGAAGTTCAGCCCCGTTGGACCCTAACCCACAGCGGTTTTTACCCAAATCAAGTATAAGGATACCTACGGGAGTTAGTCAAAGGAGGTACAGCTCCCTTAACAAAGGATACAACCTTCCCAGGAGGCTAAGGAATATATCAAATATAAAGCATAGGTTTCAGTGGGCCTGAAAGCAGCCACCTGAACAGAAAGCGTCAAAGCTCATACCAATTCAAGCTTATTATTACATTAAGCACCTTCCTATGCCCCTCACCAATACTGGGCCTCCCTATGCTCACATAGAAGAGACCATGCTAGAACGAGTAATAAGAAGAACGAACTTCTCCCCGCACATGTGTAAGTCGAACTGGACCCACCATCGACAACTAACGAACCCAACAGAAGAGGACAATGCATCACCGCTGCATCAGGCCAAGAAGAGCATGCATCCCCCCATCGTTATCCCCACACAGGAGTGCCTACCCCGGGAAAGACTTAAAGAGTGAAAAGGAACTCGGCAAACCTAGACCTCGCCTGTTTACCAAAAACATCGCCTCCTGCTCCTAATGATATAGGAGGTCCCGTCTGCCCTGTGATCAAAAGTTTAACGGCCGCGGTATCGTAACCGTGCGAAGGTAGCGCAATCAATTGTCTCTTAAATGGGGACCTGTATGAATGGCATAACGAAGGTCTAACTGTCTCTTTTTTCTGGTCAATGAAACTGATCTGCCCGTGCAGAAGCGGACATGATAACACAAGACGAGAAGACCCTATGGAGCTTTAGACGCCCACCAACCGCGAGAAGTAATCCGACGTAACGGATCCCCAAACAACGCGGTCCTGGCACAAACGTCTTAGGTTGGGGTGACCACGGGGGAAAACAAAGCCCCTGAGAGGGTTGGGAACGACCCTAAAACCAAGAGCTACAGCTCTAAGTCGCAAAATGTTTGACCGACAATGATCCGGCTTAACGTCGATCAACGGACCAAGTTACCCTAGGGATAACAGCGCAATCCCCTCCCAGAGCCCATATCGACGAGGGGGTTTACGACCTCGATGTTGGATCAGGACATCCTAATGGTGCAGCCGCTATTAAGGGTTCGTTTGTTCAACGATTAAAGTCCTACGTGATCTGAGTTCAGACCGGAGTAATCCAGGTCAGTTTCTATCTGTGATGCCACCTTTCCTAGTACGAAAGGACCGGAATGATGAGGCCCATGCCCTTGGCACGCCTCCCCCCAGCCTGCTGAGAACAACTAAAGCAGGCAGAGGGGGCAAGTTTCAGCCCAAGAGAAGGGCATGTTGGGGTGGCAGAGGCCGGCAAGTGCAGGAAACCTAAGCTTTCCCTTTCAGAGGTTCAAATCCTCTCCCCAGCCTATGCTTCACATTATCCTGACCCACATTGTCAACCCCTTAGCCTACATTGTCCCCGTCCTTTTAGCCGTAGCTTTCCTGACACTGATCGAACGGAAGGTCTTGGGCTACATGCAGCTACGGAAAGGACCCAACGTGGTAGGCCCTTACGGGCTCCTCCAGCCAATTGCGGACGGGGTGAAACTCTTTATTAAGGAACCAGTTCGTCCCTCTACATCCTCTCCATTTCTGTTTCTAGCCACCCCCACTCTAGCATTAACGCTAGCCCTTACCCTCTGGGCACCTCTTCCCCTTCCCTACCCAGTTACAGACTTGAGCCTCGGCATGCTATTTATCCTAGCACTTTCTAGTCTAGCGGTATACTCCATCCTAGGCTCTGGGTGGGCATCAAATTCCAAATACGCCTTAATCGGAGCTCTGCGTGCAGTGGCTCAAACCATTTCCTACGAAGTGGCGCTAGGCCTTATTCTCCTGTGCACGATCGTTTTTACAGGGGGTTTTACCCTGTCAATATTTAGTACGACCCAGGAAGGAATTTGACTCTTAGCCCCCGCCTGACCCCTTGCAGCAATGTGATATATCTCCACTTTGGCAGAAACTAATCGAGCGCCCTTCGACCTTACCGAAGGGGAGTCGGAGCTAGTTTCCGGGTTCAACGTAGAGTATGCAGGAGGTCCCTTCGCCCTATTCTTTCTTGCAGAGTACGCCAACATCTTATTCATGAACACTCTTTCCGCTATCCTATTCATGGGGGCCTCTCACTTCCCCTTCCTGCCCGAGCTTACCACAATGAGCATTATGATCAAGGCTGCCTTCCTCTCCGCCGTATTCCTCTGGGTTCGGGCCTCATACCCCCGATTTCGGTATGACCAGCTTATACACCTAGTATGGAAGAATTTCCTTCCCCTCACCCTGGCACTCATCCTTTGACATGTTTCACTGCCGGTAGGGATTGCAGGGCTCCCCCCTCAACTTTAGCTCTGAGAGGAGCTGTGCCTGAACGCCCAAGGGACACTTTGATAGAGTGAAACAAGGGGGTTAAACTCCCCCCGGCTCCTTAGAAAAAAGGGACTCGAACCCATCCTCCAGAGATCAAAACTCTGGGTGCTTCCGCTACACCACTTTCTAGTAGAGTCAGCTAAATAAGCTCTCGGGCCCATACCCCGGACATGTTGGTTAAAATCCTTCCGCTACTAAATGGCACCATACATCCTCGCTGTACTCCTGTTCAGTCTCGGGTTAGGAACCGCCCTGACTTTCGCCAGCTCCCACTGGCTCCTAGCATGAATGGGCCTAGAAATTAACACACTGGCCATCATCCCCCTCATGGCCCGCAAACACCATCCCCGGGCCACCGAAGCTACAACCAAATATTTCTTGACGCAGGCGGCCGCTGCCGCCGTACTCCTGTTCGCTACCACGACAAATGCCTGAATCAGCGGGCAGTGGGAAATTACTCACCTAACAGACCCGATTGCCTGTACAATTGCCGTTGCAGCTCTCGCACTAAAGATTGGCCTGGCCCCGACCCACTTCTGAATGCCAGAAGTCCTTCAAGGAATCTCCTTAAGCACTGGGTTAATTCTCTCCACCTGACAAAAACTGGCGCCTTTTGCCCTGATCTTGCAGGTGTCTGCCAACGCCCAACCCTATTTGCTTACGACACTGGCGGTTTGCTCTACACTAGTGGGGGGCTGAGGAGGGCTCAATCAAACTCAGCTACGGAAGATCCTGGCGTACTCGTCAATCGCGCACCTAGGCTGAATGATCCTGGTGGCCCAAATAGCCCCCCATGTGACCCTACTAACTCTAGCTACCTATATCGTCATGACGGCAGCAGCCTTCCTCGCCTTCAACTTAATGGGCGCAACCAAAATCATCACCCTTACCTCGGCCTGGATCAAATCCCCCTCCCTAGGGGCACTAACGTGTTTAGTTTTCCTTTCCCTAGGCGGCCTTCCCCCTCTCACCGGGTTTATACCCAAATGATTGATTTTACAAGAAGTCTCTAATCAAGGGTTCCTTCTGACAGCAACGGTCGTTGCCTTAACGGCTCTCCTGAGCCTGTACTTCTACCTCCGCCTCACTTATGCTATGTCCCTAACCCTCCCCCCTTTTGCCATTGGCTCGACCACTCCCTCCCGAACCCCAGCTAAGCGATTTACCCTTATCCTCTCCATGATGACCGTACTAGCAATCTCATTATTACCACTAGCACCGTCCATCCTAGAACTATTCCGATAGGGACTTAGGAATAAAAAATGAGACCGGGAGCCTTCAAAGCTCTAAGCAGGAGTGAAACCCTCCTAGTCCCTGCCCTTAAGGCCTGCAAGATTTTATCTTACATCTCCTGAATGCAACTCAGATACTTTAATTAAGCTAAGGCCTCTCTAGATGGGAAGGCCTCGATCCTACAAAATCTTAGTTAACAGCTAAGCGCCCAAACCAGCGAGCATCCATCTACCTTCCCCGCCTGTTTGGGGCAAAAGGCGGGGAAAGCCCCGGCGGGCCGTTAGCCCACGTCTTCAGGTTTGCAACCTGACATGAACTTCACCACAGAGCTTTTGATGGGAAAAGGACTTAAACCTCTATTCTCGGAGCTACAATCCGCTGCCTAAACCTTCGGCCATCCCACCACCCAATTGTGGTAGTTCTACTTGTGGCAATTACACGTTGATTTTTTTCAACTAATCATAAAGATATTGGCACCCTTTATTTGGTATTCGGTGCTTGAGCAGGGATAGTAGGGACTGCCCTAAGTCTCCTAATTCGGGCGGAGCTAAGCCAACCCGGGGCGCTCCTTGGGGACGACCAGATTTACAACGTCATCGTCACGGCACATGCCTTCGTAATGATTTTCTTCATAGTGATGCCAATTCTAATTGGGGGCTTTGGGAACTGGCTCGTCCCTCTAATGATCGGGGCGCCAGACATGGCATTCCCGCGAATAAACAACATGAGCTTCTGGCTCCTTCCCCCTTCCTTCCTTCTTCTCCTAGCCTCTTCGGGCGTAGAGGCCGGGGCAGGGACGGGTTGAACAGTATACCCGCCCTTGGCAGGCAATCTTGCCCACGCCGGGGCCTCTGTCGACCTTACCATCTTCTCACTCCACCTAGCAGGTATCTCGTCAATTCTTGGGGCGATTAACTTTATCACCACAATTATTAATATGAAACCCCCTGCAATTTCACAGTACCAAACGCCTCTCTTCGTTTGAGCTGTTCTCGTAACCGCTGTGCTTCTCCTTCTCTCCCTTCCAGTCCTGGCTGCCGGGATCACTATGCTATTAACAGATCGAAACTTAAATACAACTTTCTTCGACCCTGCAGGAGGAGGAGACCCAATTCTATACCAACACCTATTCTGATTCTTCGGTCACCCAGAGGTATATATTCTTATTCTTCCAGGGTTTGGGATGATCTCCCACATCGTAGCCTACTATGCTGGAAAGAAAGAGCCTTTCGGGTATATGGGAATGGTCTGAGCGATGATGGCCATCGGCCTTCTAGGCTTCATCGTGTGAGCCCACCACATGTTTACAGTTGGAATGGACGTAGACACGCGGGCCTACTTCACGTCAGCAACAATGATTATTGCTATCCCAACGGGAGTAAAAGTATTTAGCTGACTCGCTACCCTACATGGAGGCTCAATCAAGTGAGAGACCCCTCTTCTTTGAGCTCTTGGCTTTATTTTCCTCTTTACGGTCGGGGGACTAACAGGAATTGTACTATCTAACTCTTCGCTAGACATTGTCCTCCACGACACCTACTACGTTGTAGCCCACTTCCATTATGTCCTATCAATGGGTGCAGTGTTTGCTATTATGGCCGCCTTTGTGCATTGATTCCCGCTATTCTCAGGATATACGCTACACAGCACTTGAACAAAAATTCACTTTGGAGTTATGTTCGTGGGAGTTAATCTCACCTTCTTCCCGCAGCACTTCCTTGGCCTGGCAGGAATGCCACGACGGTATTCCGACTACCCGGATGCCTACACCCTATGAAATACTGTGTCCTCAATCGGATCACTAATTTCTCTCGTAGCCGTAATTATGTTCTTGTTTATTCTTTGAGAAGCATTCGCCGCTAAGCGAGAAGTTGCATCAGTAGAACTAACTATGACAAACGTAGAGTGATTACACGGCTGCCCTCCCCCATACCACACCTTCGAGGAGCCAGCCTTTGTGCAAGTACAGGCAAAGTAACGAGAAAGGGAGGAATCGAACCCCCGTCAGATGGTTTCAAGCCAACTGCGTGGCCACTCTGCCACTTTCTTAAATAAGATACTAGTAAAACCATTACTCTGCCTTGTCAAGGCAAAATTGTGGGTTAAACTCCCGCGTGTCTTGTTCAGAGCTAAATGGCACATCCCTCACAACTAGGATTGCAAGACGCGGCCTCCCCTGTAATAGAAGAACTTCTACACTTCCATGACCACGCCCTAATAATTGTTCTTCTAATTAGTGTCATGGTCCTCTACATTATTGTATCTATGGTTTCAACTAAACTTACCGACAAATACATTCTAGACTCCCAGGAGATTGAGATTGTATGAACTATTTTACCAGCTGTTATTCTAATCATAATTGCACTGCCTTCCCTGCGAATTCTTTATCTGATGGATGAGATTAACGACCCCCACCTAACTATTAAAGCCATGGGCCACCAGTGGTACTGAAGCTACGAATACACAGACTACGAAGACCTAGGCTTTGACTCTTACATAGTCCCAACTCAAGATCTTGTTCCCGGTCAATTCCGACTCTTGGAGACAGACCACCGGATAGTGGTACCCATGGAATCTCCTATCCGAGTTCTCGTTTCAGCAGAAGATGTGCTGCACTCATGAGCCGTTCCTGCCCTCGGGGTAAAGATGGACGCAGTACCAGGACGACTAAATCAGACTGCCTTTATCGCCTCCCGCCCCGGAGTCTTCTATGGACAATGCTCCGAGATTTGTGGTGCAAATCACAGTTTTATGCCAATCGTAGTAGAAGCTGTTCCCTTAGAACATTTCGAGAACTGATCCTCACTAATACTTGAAGACGCCTCACTAGGAAGCTAAACTGGGCCTAGCGTCAGCCTTTTAAGCTGAAGATTGGTGACCCCCAACCACCTCTAGTGATATGCCCCAATTAAATCCTGCCCCTTGATTTGCGATTCTCGTCTTCTCCTGGTTGATTTTCCTAACGGTGATCCCGCCAAAAGTCATGGCTCACAACTTTAACAATGAGCCTACAACTGTAGGGGCCGAAAAGGCCAAACCCGGATCTTGAAACTGACCATGGCACTAAGCTTTTTTGATCAATTCATAAGCCCAACCCACATAGGAGTCCCTCTTATTGCACTAGCAATTGCACTGCCCTGAGCACTATACCCGACCCCTACCTCTCGTTGGCTGAACAACCGGGTACTCACCCTTCAAGGATGATTCATCAACCGTTTTACCCAACAACTTCTCCTGCCTCTAAACATCGGCGGCCACAAATGAGCACTCTTGCTTACATCCTTAATAATTTTCTTGCTTACTACCAATATGCTTGGTCTCCTGCCCTATACATTCACCCCAACAACCCAGCTGTCACTTAATATGGGCCTTGCTGTCCCGCTCTGACTTGCTACAGTCATTATTGGCATGCGAAACCAACCAACCGCTGCCCTAGGCCACCTTCTCCCAGAAGGGACCCCAGTTCCCCTTATCCCTGTACTAATTATTATCGAGACAATTAGCCTGTTTATTCGACCTCTGGCACTAGGGGTCCGGCTGACCGCTAACCTCACCGCCGGTCATTTACTCATTCAGTTAATTGCCACAGCAGCATTCGTCCTTTCCCCAACAATGCCTGTTGTTGCTATTTTAACTGCCGTTGTTCTTTTCCTACTCACTCTGCTAGAAGTTGCCGTGGCGATGATTCAGGCATACGTCTTTGTTCTACTTCTAAGCCTCTACCTACAAGAGAACGTCTAATGGCCCACCAAGCACACGCATTCCACATAGTAGACCCAAGTCCATGGCCGCTTACAGGAGCAGTCGGTGCTCTCCTCTTAACCTCTGGTACCGCAATTTGATTCCACTTTCATTCAACTGCCCTAATAACACTAGGACTAGTCCTGACCCTCCTGACTATGTACCAGTGATGACGAGACGTCGTACGAGAAGGCACTTTCCAGGGACACCACACTCCTCCAGTCCAAAAGGGCCTTCGATACGGAATAATTTTATTCATTACATCAGAAGTCTTCTTCTTTGCGGGGTTTTTCTGAGCCTTCTACCACTCCAGCCTTGCACCTACCCCCGAGCTGGGCGGGTGCTGACCTCCAACAGGCATTACTACCCTCGACCCATTCGAGGTCCCATTGCTCAACACGGCCGTTCTCTTGGCCTCGGGCGTTACCGTCACATGGGCTCACCATAGTCTTATGGAGGGCGAGCGGAAACAAGCAATTCAGTCTCTTACCCTAACCATCCTTCTCGGCTTCTATTTTACATTCCTACAGGCCCTAGAATACTACGAGGCACCTTTTACCATTGCAGACGGTGTGTACGGCTCCACTTTCTTCGTGGCTACGGGATTCCACGGCCTCCACGTCATCATTGGGTCTACATTTTTAGCTGTCTGCCTTCTACGCCAAGTACTTTATCATTTTACTTCGGGCCACCATTTCGGGTTCGAAGCAGCTGCATGATACTGACACTTTGTTGACGTAGTTTGACTTTTCCTCTATGTCTCTATCTACTGATGAGGCTCATAATCACTCTAGTATAAAGAATAGTACGAGTGGCTTCCAACCATTTAATCTTGGTTAAATTCCAAGGAGTGATAATGAGTCTAATCATAACCGTAATAACGATTGCATCTATTCTCTCGGTTATCCTAGTAGTAGTCTCATTCTGGCTGCCTCAGATGACCCCCGACTCAGAAAAACTCTCCCCCTACGAATGTGGTTTCGACCCACTAGGCTCCGCTCGGCTTCCATTCTCCCTGCGGTTTTTCCTTGTAGCAATCCTGTTCCTCCTATTTGACCTAGAGATTGCCCTTCTACTCCCCCTGCCCTGAGGCAATCAACTACTTAACCCGCTAATTACCGTTTCATGAGCCACCGCAATCCTTGTTCTTCTTACGCTTGGGCTAATCTACGAGTGAACGCAAGGCGGCCTGGAGTGGGCCGAATAGGGAATTAGTCCAACTTAAGACTTCTGATTTCGGCTCAGACAATTGCGGTTAAAATCCACAACTCCCTTATGACATTAGCACACTTTAGCTTCAGCGCAGCCTTCATTCTGGGCCTAACAGGTTTAGCATTTCATCGCACTCACCTTCTCTCCGCCCTTCTCTGCCTGGAAGGGATGATGCTGTCCTTATTCGTGGCTCTCTCCCTGTGAACACTTCAAACAGAAGTAGCCAACTTCTCTGCGGCCCCAATGCTCCTTCTTGCTTTCTCTGCCTGCGAGGCCGGCACAGGGTTGGCCCTACTTGTAGCTACTGCCCGAACCCACGGGACAGATCGACTGCAAAGCCTTAATCTTCTACAATGCTAAAAATCCTTGTCCCGACCCTCATACTATTTCCGACGACTTGACTTACGCCTAAAAAGTGGCTCTGAACTGCTGCAGTCACACACAGCCTTGTAATTGCCCTATTAAGCCTTACCTGGCTCAATTGAACAACGGAAACAGGCTGAACTCTTCCCAGCACTTACATAGCCATTGACCCCCTGTCCTCCCCCCTCCTGGTCCTCACTTGTTGACTCCTTCCCCTAATAATTCTAGCCAGCCAAAATCACACCCGAACAGAGCCGGTCTCCCGGCAACGGATATTTATTAGCCTGCTTGCCTCTCTACAAACCTTCCTCATCCTAGCATTTGGGGCAACAGAGATTATCATGTTTTACATCATGTTTGAGGCAACTTTGGTACCAACCCTGATTATTATTACCCGCTGGGGGAACCAGGCGGAACGGCTGAACGCGGGAACCTATTTTTTGTTCTATACCCTGGCAGGCTCTCTTCCACTGCTGATCGCCCTACTTGCCTTGCAAAGCTCAACAGGTACTCTTTCAATAATTACGCTGAACTTTGGTCAACCCCTTTCCCTAACATCTTGAGGCGATAAAATTTGATGGGCAGGCTGCCTGGTTGCTTTCCTGGTTAAAATGCCACTCTACGGGGTCCACCTATGACTCCCCAAAGCGCATGTAGAGGCCCCAATCGCTGGGTCAATGGTACTGGCGGCAGTATTACTAAAGTTAGGGGGCTATGGCATGATCCGGATCACCTCCATCCTAGATCCGCTAACCAAAGAGATAGCGTACCCCTTTATTGTGCTTGCCCTCTGAGGGATTATCATGACAGGGTCAATCTGCTTACGCCAAACAGACCTTAAATCACTAATTGCCTACTCATCTGTTAGCCACATGGGGTTAGTGGCCGGAGGAATTTTGATCCAAACCCCTTGAGGACTAACCGGGGCCATCATCCTGATAATTGCTCATGGACTAGTGTCCTCGGCCCTCTTCTGCCTAGCAAACACAGCCTATGAGCGGACTCACAGCCGAACGATAGTCCTAGCCCGAGGATTACAAATACTATTTCCACTCACAGCCACGTGATGGTTCGCTGCTAACCTGGCCAACCTCGCACTTCCCCCTCTCCCCAACCTAATAGGAGAGGTCATGATTATCACGACCATGTTTAATTGATCCCCTTGGACCCTAATCCTAACAGGACTTGGGACACTAATTACGGCAGGATACTCGCTGTATATATTCCTCATAACTCAACGGGGGCCCGTGCCAACCCACATCATTGGACTCACCCCTTACCACACGCGGGAGCACCTGCTAATTGCCCTTCATCTAATCCCCGTCATTCTCCTGGTTTTTAAACCAGAGTTTATGTGAGGATGGTTCTACTGCAGATATAGTTTAACGAAAATGTTGGATTGTGATTCCAAAGACGGGAGTTCAAACCTCCTTATCTGCCGAGAGAGGCTTGAAGCAATCCGAGACTGCTAATCTCTGTCTCCGCAGTTAAAATCTGCGGCTCACTCGGCCTTTGAAGGATAATAGCTCATCCGCTGGTCTTAGGAACCAGAAACTCTTGGTGCAAATCTCAAGCAAAGGCTATGCAAGCGACTTTAGTTTTAACGTCTTCACTTACCCTTATTTTCGCTCTTTTGACCTACCCAGTCTTAACAACAGTCAGCCCCGCACCCAAAGACCCCGACTGAGCGGTAACACACGTAAAAACCGCGGTCAGCGCCGCATTCCTGGTTAGCCTCCTACCGCTGTTCATCTTTCTTGACCAGGGGGTAGAAACGGTCGTTACGACATGACACTGAATAAATACATCTACCTTTAACATCAACATTAGCCTAAAATTCGATGCCTATTCAATCATTTTCACCCCTATTGCTCTCTACGTTACATGGTCTATTCTAGAATTTGCCTCCTGGTACATGCACGCAGACCCCTACATAAACCGCTTTTTCAAATATCTTCTCATGTTTTTGATTGCCATAATCATTCTTGTAACAGCCAATAACATATTTCAGTTGTTTATTGGCTGAGAGGGCGTAGGTATTATGTCTTTCCTACTAATTGGATGGTGGTATGGCCGAGCTGACGCTAATACCGCTGCCCTCCAAGCCGTCCTCTACAATCGAGTTGGAGACATTGGACTTATCATAGCTATGGCCTGGTTTGCCATAAACCTCAACTCATGAGAAATGCAGCAAATTTTCTCACTTTCCCACAACAATGACATGACCCTGCCCCTCCTGGGCCTAATTGTGGCCGCGACCGGAAAATCAGCCCAATTTGGACTTCACCCCTGGCTCCCCTCCGCAATGGAAGGTCCCACACCAGTTTCCGCTCTGCTGCACTCAAGCACTATGGTTGTGGCTGGAATCTTTCTACTTATTCGACTTCACCCCCTCACCCACTCCAATCAGACCGCGTTAACCATCTGCCTGTGCCTTGGAGCCCTTACAACACTATTTACCGCCACCTGTGCTTTAACCCAAAATGATATCAAGAAAATCGTAGCGTTCTCCACCTCTAGTCAACTAGGACTTATAATAGTGACCATTGGCCTTGACCAACCTCAATTAGCCTTCTTCCATATCTGTACTCACGCATTCTTTAAGGCAATACTTTTCCTCTGCTCTGGATCTATTATCCACAGCCTTAATGACGAGCAAGATATCCGTAAAATGGGAGGAATGCACAACCTCGCCCCGTTCACCTCTACCTGCTTAACCATCGGTAGTCTAGCCCTCACAGGGACCCCCTTCTTGGCAGGCTTCTTCTCAAAAGATGCTATCATTGAAGCCCTGAACACTTCTTACCTGAACGCCTGAGCCCTAATTCTCACCCTGGTCGCCACTTCATTCACAGCGGTTTACAGCTTCCGAGTTGTGTTTTTCGTGACCATGGGAACCCCCCGGTTTCTTGCACTGTCTCCCATTAATGAAAATGACCCGGCAGTGATCAACCCAATTAAGCGTCTTGCCTGAGGGAGCATCATTGCAGGCCTTATCCTGACTTCCAACGTTCTCCCCACAAAAACTCCGGTCATGACCATGCCTCCTCTGCTGAAACTAGCCGCCCTTGCCGTCACAATCGTTGGCCTTCTAACAGCCATAGAACTGGCTGCCCTCACTGCCAAACAATTTAAACCAACCCCGCTTATCAAGCTACACAACTTCTCAAACATGCTCGGGTATTTCCCCGCCGTGGTACACCGCCTAGCCCCAAAACTTAACCTGATTCTAGGCCAGACGATGGCCAACCAAATGGTCGACCAAACATGATTCGAAGCTGCAGGGCCGAAGGGGCTGGCCTCCGCTCAACTAAAGATGTCCACCGTCACTAGCGATGCTCAACGGGGATTAATCAAGACCTATTTGATGATTTTCCTGATAACCTCAGGACTGGCTACGCTGCTTGCCTCCGCCTAAGGAGCTCGCAGAGCCCCCCGGGCTAAACCTCGGGTCAGCTCTAATACTACGAACAAAGTTAGGAGCAGCACTCAAGCACAAAAGAGTATTAGCGCCCCACCAACAGAATATAATACAATAACTCCGATGTCTACCCGGACTACAAGAAATTCCTTAACCGCAGTCGACACCCCAACAATATACTTGTAAGCAGGGGGCCCCGCGTACATCGCTGATACAATCAGTCCCACAAGGAAGAACATACCTTGCTCATATACCTGTTGATCCGCTCAGCTCTCAGGATGGGCATCGGCTGCTAAAGCGGCTGAGTAACCGAAGACCACTAGCATTCCACCCAAATAAACTAAGAATAACACTAAAGCAAGAAACGGCGTCCCGTACACAGACAAGATCGCACAACTAACTCCTGAAGTTACTACTAAACCCAATGCTGCATAATACGGTGCCGGGTTAGAAGCGACCGTAAGCATACATACCATGAATGTATAAAATAGGAAACTAACGAGATAGGCCACAGTTTCTACCCGGATTTTAACCGAGACTAGCGACTTGAAAAACCGCCGTTGTTATTCAACCATAAAAACTCTAATGGCAAGCCTGCGAAAAACTCACGTTTTACTAAAAATCGCCAATGACGCAGTGGTAGACCTCCCAGCCCCATCTAACATCTCAGTTTGATGAAATTTCGGATCGCTTCTAGGTCTCTGCTTAGCATCTCAAATCCTGACAGGACTATTTTTAGCCATACACTACACCTCGGATATCGCAACCGCCTTTTCTTCCGTTGCACACATCTGCCGTGATGTTAATTACGGCTGACTGATCCGTAACATGCATGCAAACGGAGCATCTTTCTTCTTCATCTGCATTTACGCCCACATCGGCCGAGGTCTCTATTACGGGTCCTACTTGTACAAGGAGACATGAAATATTGGAGTGATCCTGCTGCTCCTAACTATGATGACAGCCTTTGTAGGCTACGTCCTGCCTTGAGGACAAATGTCTTTCTGAGGCGCCACGGTCATCACAAACCTTCTCTCAGCCGTCCCCTACGTAGGAGAAATGCTCGTTCAATGAATCTGAGGGGGGTTCTCCGTAGATAATGCAACCCTAACCCGGTTCTTTGCCTTCCACTTCCTATTCCCATTCGTAATTGCAGGTGCCACCGTCCTTCACCTCCTATTCCTACACGAGACGGGATCTAACAACCCAGCAGGCCTTAATTCAGATGCCGACAAGATCTCGTTCCACCCATATTTCTCATACAAAGATCTGCTGGGCTTCGCAGTTATGCTCCTTGCCCTTACTTCACTGGCCCTGTTCACCCCAAACCTCCTAGGGGACCCCGACAATTTTACCCCTGCTAACCCGCTGGTTACACCGCCCCATATTAAGCCAGAGTGGTATTTCTTGTTTGCTTACGCCATTCTACGATCGATCCCTAACAAGCTTGGAGGGGTTCTAGCCTTGCTGTTCTCGATCCTCGTTCTTATGGTCGTTCCAATCCTCCATACCTCCAAACAGCGGGGGCTTACCTTCCGACCAATAACGCAATTCCTATTCTGGGCATTAGTTGCAGACGTCCTTATTCTGACGTGAATTGGTGGTATGCCCGTAGAGCACCCATTCGTTATTGTTGGCCAAGCAGCCTCAGTGCTCTACTTTATGTTATTCCTAGTTCTTGCCCCGCTGGCGGGGTGGGCAGAGAACAAAGTCCTAAACTGAAACTGCCTCAGTAGCTTAGCCTCAAAGCGCCGGTCTTGTAAGCCGGAGATCGGAGGTTAAAGTCCCCCCTAAGGCCCAGAGAAGAAAGGCTCGAACTTCCGCCCCTAACTCCCAAAGCTAGAATTCTAAATTAAACTATTCTCTGCTAATACAGGAGCACTCCTTCCACGCATGACGGTCCCTTCCGCTACGCCGACACTGACCCCGTGTTCACTATGAAACCTCGTCCCAGCCCGCTGAGCGCGCGCCACGTTGTACGGTTACCACGCATGTGTCAGTACATACTATGCATAATATTACATATATGTACTAGTACATACTATGCATAATATTACATATATGTACTAGTACATACTATGCATAATATTACATATATGTACTAGTACAT